>JAOVYX010016477.1:0-24572 GCA_035668315.1 Drosera spatulata
TAAGTTCATTCCAGAGATTATTTGCAAGTTAGAAAGATTGTTGCCTCCTAATTTCTTCAACTGCATGGAACATCTTCATATCCATCTACTATATGAAATCAAAATAGCCGGACCTATTCATTATAGATGGATGTACGTATTCGAAAGGTAAAGAATATAATATGCTGAATATTATGCTTATCCTCAATAATTATAAGTGGTGAAAATATCTCAACACAGCTATTATTTTCTTAGGTTCTTATTTCATCTGAAACAGAAGATTGGGAACAAAACGCACGTGAAGGGTTCAATTTGCGAGGCATATCTTTTAGAGGAAGTTAGCAACTTTGCAAAACTGTATTTTTCAGAAACTATGGACACGAAGGGCAATGACCTTCCTCGATGTGCTAGAAGAGATAATGATGGCGAGGATCCAATCCTCCCAGATGTCTTTCGTAAAAACGGGGGATATGCCCAAGCGAGAAAAGGACAAAAAAAAAAAAATGTGGTCGGATGGTGAGGATGAGATTGTGTTCATTATTTCTCAGGTTATTCGAGGATGAGATGGTGAGGAGAGGTTGTGTTCACACAGCAGCAGAAGTATGGACAGATGCTTGTCATATTTGGCCGGTTTGGTTGAAAGAACATGTAAGAAGGTTCCATCGATTTCAGGGAAAGCATAATGCAAAGAAAGAAATCTCACAAGGATTGTTTTTTCCTCATAGGTTCAAAACCTCGCGAGCAACGTTATTATCAAGGCAATTGCAGCTGGCCCAACGCTTTATGTGAAGAAGTTCAAACAATATGTGATCAATGACTTTCTTTATGTAAAGAAGATTGGGAACAAAGCGCACGTGGAGAGTTCAGTTTGCGAGGCATATCTTTTGGAGGAAGCTAGCAACTTTGCAAAACTGTATTTTTCAGAAACGTAATGATGATGAGGATCCAATCCTCCCAGATGTCTTTCGCAAAAATGGGGGATATGCCCAAGCGAGAAAAGGACAAAGAAAAAGAAGATAGCACTGAACAGAGAGATACTTGTTCAAAAAGATACCGAGGCAGCTCATAGATATATCCTTGACAATTGCGAGCTTATTTCACCGTTTGAGAGGTACATATAGTAGTGCTTATTGTATGGATTTACGATAATATAAAAACAATGAGTTCATTATTTCTCAGGTTATTCGAGGATGAGATGGTGAGGAGAGGTTATGTTCGCACAGCAGCAGAAGCATGGACAGATGCTTGTCATATTTGGCCGGTTTGGTTGAAACAACATGTCAGAAGGTTTCATTGATTTCAGCGAAAGCATAATGCAAAGAAAGAAATCTCACAAGGATTGTTTTTTCCTCATAGGTTCAAAACCTCGCGAGCAACGACATTATCAAGGCAATTGCAGTTGGTCCAACGCTTTATGTAAAGAAGTTCAAAATATGTGGTCAATGATTTTCTTTTTAACACGTACTCGTACAATAAAGACAACGGCTAATTGGGGAGTGTGCATGAAAAGGGATGACGATGTTGATTACAAAGGCATTCTTGTTGACATTGTCGAAATATATTACATTCATGTTGGTTATGGAAGTTTGAAAACAATTCTATTCAAATGTGACTGGTTTGACTCGGTCTCGAGCTTAAGCGTACGCCCTAACTATGGTCTTGTTGATATTGATCGGACGAGTAGATATTGAGGTCTCTATGATCCTTTTGTGCTCGTCACTCAAGCCACTCAAGTGTATTTTGCTCCTTATCCAGGATACTTAGTCCAACGAAACAAATTATGAGCAGTGTTCAAAACAAAATCGAGATCGACAATCGACGCCCCTGAAGCAGTGAAAGAAGCTTTTCAAGGATACGAATGTCAATCCTTCTCTCCTTGAATCATTGGAGGAGGAAAAAGATATGATCAACGATGAAGAAGATAATGAGATGGAAGAAAGAGCCGAGGAAGGAGAAGAAGATGGAGGAGAAGAAGAAGAAAGAGATGATGAGGAAAAAACAGAAGAGGAAGAAGTTGAATTAGAAACAGAAACAGAAGAAATAGAAGATGATGATGAGTAAGGATATGAGGATAAAGAGGATGAATCAGACGACGGTGACGAAAGGGACAACTAAAGGCTTTCATAATGGCAATTCGTATATTTAAATGAACAGAATTAATACTACAAAAAAAATTATAATGATAGCAATAGTATATGACGTTGTATTTAATATGACAGTAATAGTTTATGACGTATCCCAACTTAATTTTCTTGTTAATATTGTAGATGCCATCAGGGTTAGTGCACGTAGCGGGTCTAGCAGAAGGAGGTCTAGTGGACGAGGTAGTGATCCTCGAGACCGTCTCTTCGACAGGAGCTTAGAGAGTACGTCTCGAGCAGCACATCATGAGGGAGAGGAGCTTAGAGACTTCGATATTATGGCTGGATTGGGACAGGATGACGAGCAGCCAGCACCTCCGCTGCCTACAGAGGAGCCCTCTCCACGCGCATCTATTTCCACGTCACGACCATCGATCTCTTGTGCACGTCCTCACGTTTCGGATGTCGATCCACAGACTCCTTTTCATCCAGACACCCATTGATAACAAATTTTTAGCTTTTTTTTAATAATCATTTATATATTGTCTCTTTTCATATTTATTTTTGTATGTCATTGTAAATTTTCAGGTTTTATCATACTGATGTGGTCCACACAGCTGTTGAATCATTCAAGGCTTTCTATGAGGATGCTTGGTTCAATTTTGGAGACATGCCGAGGGATACGCGCGATCGTATGTTCGGTTGGTTCGCGATATGTATATTGAATTTAACTTTTTTAACAAGTATTATTATTATATTCAATTTCTCTATCATTTTCTTGTTTATAACTTATGATTTAACTTTTTTCAGTCACAATATACTTGGAATAGTTCCTTAGATGCTCAGGTATGGGAGGCTTGGGAGTAGAAGTTGCAGGCTCACATGAGGGACGATGTCTTTAAGGCTCGGATGCAACTGTTGACATCTGAGCATGGTGTTGATGGGGTGGTCTCTTGGATATCATACGATATCGGGGAGAAAGTCCTGGAAAGGTGGTTCATCGATCCTGTCATAGTACACAGATCACAAGTAGTCGCACATAATAGAGATAAGGGGAAGGCTACACACACGCAGGGTAGCACATCTACCATCCTTGTCGAGAAGCGTCTAATAAATTAAATTTCCTTGTAGTCTTTTTTCTATTCATTTTGTCTTAAATATATATCTTAATGTATATAATTTCATGATTTTATAATAAAAATTTATGCAGGAGATGAGCTTGAAGAGGAAAGCCACGCAGATGGAGGTATATGTCGAGACTCACAAGAAGTACGATGCCCCTAGCGTGGTGAAGGTGATAAAGACGGGGAAGTCGCTGGCGGATATTCCTCTGGTTGACAAGACGGCGATTGAGTTTATGGTAAATTTAATATTGTTTTTTCTTTTAATAAATATTGAATTTCATATCTTTCTTGGATTTTTTTTAAATGCATTAAATTGATTTATTAACAATGATGTTGTAGGATGCATTTTATGAGAGAATTAGTCAGATGCCTAAGTCCCAAGTGGATGTGAGCATGGATCCCGAGGATGCGCAGCAGCAACTTGCTGCCGCCATATCCAAGACCTATCTCGAGGTTGCTGGCACGACGAAGGGAACGGTGTACGGTCTTGGTTCTGCAGCGACTCAATTCTATCTTAAGTCTGTGCTCAGCCAGACATCCCGGATAACTCATTCCTTGTCTTCTCATTCTGTGCCTGAGGATTATCATCGTCCACAAGAAGAAGTCGTCAAGCTCAGAGACACCATCGCCACATAACAGCATGCCTACAGTTCCCTCCAACAGACGATTGTTGGCCAACAAGAGGAGACAAACATGCTGCGACTACAGATGGCACCGCTTTTTGTCAAGATGGGGTTGGATCCTTCAGCAACTTGTCAGGCACAGGCTGAGATCTGTTTATCTCGATTTCCTCCTCCACCAGATGACGATGCAAGCCCCTCCGAGCAACAGGATGTTGGATTAACAAGGCATTGATTAAAGACTTATATCGAACAAACTGTATTTTGATTGTAAAACTTTGAAATAGAATCTAATTTGAGTTTGATTGTAATAGACATAATATAGGGACCTGTATTTTTTCCCGATTTCAGTATTTTATATATATTTTTTTTTAAAAATAATGTTTAGCGACGAAAATTCCTCTCTAAATAATATCTGAAGAAAGATTAAATTTAGAGACGGATTTCATCTCTAAAAAAAAATTAACATTCTAGCGACGGAATCCGTCACCATAAAAGTCCATTTTCTTTTTCCCATTTTGAATTTGACAAAAATATTTAGCGACGAAGTCCGTCGCTAAAATCTTATAAAAATTAAAATTTTAACGACGGAATCCGTCTCCATATAAGATTCATTTTCTTTTTTTCTTTTTAAATTTAACAAAAATATTTAGCGACGGATTTCGTCTCTAAAGTCTTTAAAAAAAAGTAAAATTTTAGCGACGGAATCCGTCTCATATAAGATCTTTTTTCTTTTTTCCATTTTAAACAATAAACAAATACAAAATTCTCGTTTTAGCGACGAAAAGTCAATCCATCGCTATAATTTTGTCCTTTGACGACAGATCCGTCGCTAAATTTGGTTTAGCGACGAGTCTTTTATCAAGGGATTTTATTCATTTAGCGACGGATGTTGTCCGTCGTTAAATTGAATTTTTTTGTAATGTCATGTCATAAGCTGCTACCAATGCAAGAAATAATCGAATTGGCTTGTGCTTCACCACCGAAGAGAAAATCTCATTGTAATCAATACCCTCTTTGTAAAATATCCCTTAGTCACTAAACAAGCCTTGTATTTCTATCTCTCTTTGATTCTGAATACCCACATGCCCCAACTGACTTTGACCCCTCTGAAAATTTTACCAACTCTCAAGTCTTGTTCTTTCTCAGTGACTCTATCTCCTCTACTATACCATTTATTTATCACGATCAATGAAACTAATGACCTCTTTATAACTGTTAAGATCACTATCGCCTACAACCAAAGGAAAAGACAACACATCTTTGAAATCAAGACTTTCTGGAGATTTAGGGGTATGTTTACTTTTTCCTAAAGCTATGCTGTAGGACTACTCAATGGGCTGTTCAATAACCTGTTCGGCTTGAACTGAATCCACAGACCATGAACTTCTACTTGAGACTTATTTTGATCTACTGGTTGAGACTCTTTCTGAAGTTCCAACTCAACTGCTTTCTTTTATGCGTAGTTTTGTCTAGCATATGATCTTCATCAAAGATCACATCTCTGATCATAACATTTTTCCTTGCTACTGGATCCAATAAGATGTAACCTTTCACGCCGTTCTCATACCTATGAAAGATGCACTGTTTAGATCTAGCATCTAATTGGATCTCGTAATACTCTGTAGATGAACATATAAAGGACAACCAAATATTCTCAAAACAGAATAAGCAATAGGTTTTCCTAACCATATACACTTCTTTTGGAACTCTGTACTCAATGGCAGATGAAGAACTCTTATTGATGAGATAACAAGTAGTGTTCACTACTTTCGTTCTGAAACTCCTTGGCAAACCTGTATTTAACCTCATGCAACGAGCTCCCTCCAACAGAGTTCTCTCCTTTCAATGCTTTCAACAAAACTTGTTGCACAAGTATATCTTTCATTGTGCTCTGTCATATGCTAGAGTTCGTCTTTCCATCAAACGACACGATCTCGAACATAGCGATGCTCACCATCTTCCCAATTTCGTAAAATCCAACAAACCCTATTCTTCGAATATCCCCTTCGAAAAAATAGATTCGAAAAAATCGAATCTTTAACCAATCTTTCACCTTTGCCCTCGTAACCTAAGAACTCTGATATCACTTTTTAGGAATTATGCGTCTCCCAAGATGATAACGGAAACAATCAAACAATCACGAAAAGCACTCAACCAAGAATGAATGCAAAACGACATAAAAAATTTACGTGGGGAAAACACTCGAGGAAGAGAAAAAACTCTTGAAAAAAAACAAATCACTAATCAACAACCGCATTACAATGATCGTGTTTACCCAAGCCTACTCGATATCGCTTGTGTTTTATTCTTCAAACCCTGGAGAAATCCCTTTGAATTGATCTCTCTCTCGTGCATCACAAACCCTAATACAAGGTTGTATTTATGGGCCCACAATTAAATCAGAAAACATAAAACCCGGAGAAACACGTCGTATGGCCGGCACAGCCGTGCTCATCATACACGGGTCGTGCCTTCAGTGCGCGGATCGTGCTTCTTTGTGCGTCCACTTCCTCTGTTAAACACGAACTAGGACCACGTGCGATGAAATCTTGGCGATAAAACAACATATATCATCGACATAGACACAAGAATGAGATTGAAGTAAATATAAAAGCAAGAGATGTTGCATCCTTTCGCCGTGAGGATTTTTTTTGAAACTCATTATAGTTAAGGGCATCTAATGATCGCCTTATAATGAATAATATACATCTGATAGGCCTTGACGAATATGTGTCTTGACACACACAAGTTTAGATATGTCTAATCAAAATCAACGGTCAATATTAAAACATATAAGGAAAATACATCTTGAGATGAGAGCACAATCTTTAATAGGCTCACTATCAACTATTTGGCCTAAATTTCAATACACATCTATCCTAACGTTTTTATTTTTATCGTTAGACACACCCAAGGTTAGGTATGTCATGACATATTTTCGTTTTTTTCCTAAGGATTGTTGTGTCAGTATGGTATTGCTGCTAAAATTTGTACAAACCAAAATTAATAATAGAAATAGAAAACCATTAATGAAAAGCAAGATCACTTTATAAAATAAAATGATTTCTTTAAGAGAATCTTGAGTATTGTACTACAATGAAATAAAAAATAAAAAAATAAAAATCAATTTTTTCTAGTATTATGTTTTCTAATTCTATTTCAAGCATTTCAAAACAAGAATAAAAAACAAATATTTTTGTTTTATCAGTCATTGTTTATAGATAATTAGAAACAAAAGTCATAACAAACAACCCCTTAGTTAGCATAGTTATGAAAATACCACCAAGAGACGTTTAGCAAATTTTGGACTGTTGCTATTTATGTCAAAAATCCAAGGAAACACAATAATGTGCATTTAAACACATAAAGTCATTCTCATCATTCCAAAAAATTGCTCGAATAGATATAACATGAGAAAAGACAAACTTATTAAGCATTTAAAAACATAAAACATAAAACTAACTCCCTCCTATGAAAAATGTAACCGTTTGACTTGACACGTAATTTCATAAGTGTGTTTAATTTATATTAATAATGAGGTTTACCGTAACAGTTGTGAGAGGTGTTAATAGATATATTACAGCTGATTTCATATTTTTGTGTGAAATAATATCATATAAAAACATAAAACATAAAATTGCTTTCAAAAATACATAAAACATTGTCATAATCAGGAAAAGATACTACCTCCGTCCCATTGAAAACGCAACCGTTTGACTTAACATATGATTTTATATGTGTATTGAATTTATATTGATAGTGGGATTTAATGTATCGGTAATGAGAATAATTGGTATATATAATATAGCTGATTTGATTTTTTTTAATGAAATGCTATTCATATAAAAAACGTTATATTTACTATGAGATGACTTATAATAAAAATATTGTATTTCGTAGAATATATTGATAGTCCACAAGTTTATAACATGAGAAAAGAGTAGAAGACAAAAGTCGCCCATAGTTTGAATCAAATCCACAGAAAACCAGATGTCTGAACGTTGTAAAATCAGCCAAATTTACACAACCCTCTTCAAAGACCTTGATGAATCGGGCCGGGCTAATCCGCACCTAGAAAGCCCAGCCCATCACCTGTCATATTACACTCCCATTTCCCTTTAGGGATAAGGTTTACCCTGATCTTTATGAAATCTTTTTGGGATCATTACATCAGAGCCTCTCTGCTCACCGAGCTCCATCACCGGCTACTACCGGTAAGAATATTCAAGTACGATGATACAAGACAATGTGTCCTCTAATTAAGGCCAGACGATCAACGGCCCAGATTTAATCATGTTCCTTGGAGATAAGAAGGGTCTCTCTCAAAGAAAAACACACCTAGCAAGCAAAGCATTTCATCATCTTGCTAGCATCTCAGCTCCCTTTAAACCAACACAAAAAAGTTACCATTACCTCTCTCCATTTTTATCGCATAAGCAAAACCCATCTCCATCATCACAATCAGCATCAATCTCATCTCAGCCGTTGAAACTGTGAAACAAGGGTTTCGGTTGCAATGGATTTCGAGGATCATCATCAGCAGGATGAGGAGGAGAAGGAGAAGGAGATTACCATGCCGCCGAGTTACGACTCGTCCCGAGTCAAGCACTCGGGTTCTGTCGGACTCGAGGGGACAACCAACACAACCACAACCAACAATGACACCAACATGGTGACAACATCCTTTTCCATCAAGAAACACACACCAGTTGGAGAAGACAGCGGCAGCCGCGGCGGCACGAGGTACCGCGAGTGTCTGAAGAACCACGCGGTGAACATCGGAGGGCACGCCATCGACGGCTGCGGCGAGTTCATGCCGGGCGGGCCAGACGGGTCCCTGGACGCACTCAAGTGCGCCGCCTGCGGCTGCCACCGGAACTTCCACAGGAAAGAACCCCAAACAACCTCGCCTGCATCATCCCTCTTCCAACACCACAGCGGTTACCTGCATCAGACTCATCAGCTTCAGCAGCACCACCAGCAGCATCAGCCAGTGTACCAGTTCTTCCCCTACAACCGCACCTCATCGCCTTACCTGATGGCAACACCCGTCCAGCAGCGCCCCCTCGCGCTGCCTTCCACCTCTCATCACAGCCGGGACGACCATGATGATGAGGTTTCCAACCCCAGCAGCGGAGGAGGGGACGCTGCAGTGGCGGGGAGCGGGTACCTCGTAGGAGGGTCGGGAGGATCAGGAGGAGGCGGAACGTCGAGGAAGAGGTTCCGGACGAAGTTCACGGCGGAACAGAAGGAGCGGATGGCGGAGCTGGCGGAGAGGCTCGGGTGGCGGATCCTGAGGCAGGATGAGGAGGCTGTTCAGAGATTCTGTGAGGAGACTGGGGTTAGGAGACATGTGTTCAAGGTTTGGATGCATAACAATAAGCATACCCTTGGAAAGATGAGAACAACAACCACACTACTTGAACATCAACTACAAGAACAACATCATCATCCACCAAGTACTGATGCTTGATCTCTGATGATTAATTACTTGGCTGGCTGATTAGCGACACTTAATTGAGATCAATGGAATGGCGGTGAAAGAGAGCTGGTGAAGAGAACATATATATGGTGAGATCGAATCTTGGGCATTTAGTTTTTTGTTTGATTCATGAGATTGAGTGTTAACTAGATGCTTATAGTAGATTTAGGCGGTGCTTTAGAGAGTAATGCAGATTAGTTATGGATTCGAGTAATCTATAGATTAGGGAGATTGGTTGGTATGTTTGTGTGTGATGTTGACTGCGGCATTTAGTTATATTGCTAGCAAGGAAATACTGATCAATTTATGTTCCTTTGGCGATAATCGTTATTTGTAGTCCCAAAATTTGTCATACATTTGAATTTTTAGCTCAATTTCGAAGTGCGCTTTCATTGTTTTTGTCATTTTGACAGAAAAAAAATTATTCATGCTGCAAATTGTCTACGAAACCATCAAATATCATTTTACGTAAAATTATTGTAAAACAATAGTGATAATTTAAGTTATATATTGTAATCCTGAGTTAATAACATAATTTTCTCGCGTAATTAAGACGAATAATAAAAATTTTCAAATTATATATAAATAATACAGTGATGATATAATGTTATAATTTTAATCGAACGAAGGGAATAGTTGATTTATATTCTATATGATATCAGAACAAATGAGATAGAATGTTTCTAAAGCTCTCGTTTTTTTTACCTCCAGTAGTGGATGCATATATTGTGTTTGTTGATATGGTACAGTAATGAGTATATGTGAAACCTATAATTTCTTGTTTTCATTGATTTGTTATTATATGCAATTAATGTGCATGACTATGAGGACTAATTTTCGGTACGGTGTTCTTTGGTGGTTTACGGATAAATGACAAATTAGCTGCAAAGACAGACATATACAGCTAGCTAGAAAGTACTATTCAGAGACTTCATTTTATGTTACCATGGGAGAGGAGAGAGAGATAATGGAAGAGAATGGAGCATGCTCTGATCATCTGGTAAGTTATGTGATGATGATGATGACGACGACGACGACGAAGGGGCATGGGGCAGCCTGGCTACGTACAGGAGCGAGAGCTATATGTATAAGCGCTATGTCCAATTTATAGTACTGTATATATTTATCATCATCAAGCAAAATTTAGGTATGCAAGTTCTTCATGGATGAAAGTCTCTGATCCCCCGCACACCTTTAATTCCTCCTCTCTTTTCATCTTAATTACTTCGAGTAATTTGGGTCAGTTTAGTCCTTAAAGTTATGATATAATTCGATTTTTTGTCCTCTTCGATCTGGTGAAGAGTCCATCGATGGAGTTCTAAGATCCAAATCAGATTTAAGAAACGCTCCTTCTGAACATGAAAGTCAAGTTACATGTTGTTGTTGCATCTGCTCATTAGAGACTCTAAATATATAGTCCAACGATGCTTAATGACTAGCTAGAGCAACGAAGCTCAACGATCAATGTTTCATTATCGACACAACTTGTTTGTGTCATATATCTGAAAACTTTGGTCAAAATGATTAAGGTACTATGTTTACTTTGTTCACACATGTACCGATCGTTGAATCAACAGTTACTAAAATTCTTAGTATTTTATAGGATAGCTTATATCAACTATATAAGTTACTCCCTCCGTCTCAATAAGGTTGCATTTCATGTCCAAAAAAATTAAAAAAGATTATGACATTACGAATGATCCGTGGGACGAGTAAACGATGTTTTTTTATACATTTATCGTGAAACATCAAACATAATATATATCACGAGCTGACAGACCACAGATACCCTCTTGTTAACATTGTGACCGTGGCTAAACATGTAAATTCATAACTTTTTTTAGAAGCTTAAAGTTCGGGGTCACTCGAAACAGGGGATCAACCTGTAACGAAGCCCAAGGGTTTTCTACAGCGAGATACCCCACAACCTGAAAACCTCACAGGGTTGTCTATGCGAATAAGATGATTAGTCGCAACTACTAATCCATGTACAATTTAACATGTCATCTTCACCAAGCCACAGTGTAACAACTCAGTAGGATTAACAAATTCGGGGGTTAATCTCACCTCTCATGAATTCATTCCTATTTCATATGTTCATCTTTAACATGAGATCATTTATAAGATTAATCTGTATTAACCATAAACTTTATCCATTATCGTATGACGAACCTTATAAACTAACACTTGTCTTTATCACAATCATATAACATACGGGGTTAACGGAGAAAAACCTACCCAAATCCTAGCATTAGGACTATCAGGGTTAGGTTATCATGAACTGCGAGAAGTTACAAGTGCTACCATACAATCATACAATAACACGGAAATATAAACATAACACAGCACAACATAACACAGCGTACAGGACAAAACTACCCATCACACGTTAATATACAACTAATAAATTAACATGTATCGCCATCCAAATCAGGAATTTAAACGTTACCTTATTGTGTGAGACTCGGGTTGTTTGCATTATACCAAAGGAAAAATAGTTTACATCTCAATTCCTGCACAGTATAAGTACGATACGTTCATTACTACATATTTCTTTCATATATTTCATTATTTCTACGTATTCATGTGTATTATACGTCCATAAATACGTCTACTACGTCATTACGCATTCTTACGTATATTCTGCTATTTTCACGTCTTTACGTATATCGCATAAATACGTAAACTACCACGTACTCTTATTCAAACTTTGTATTCTTGGCCTTTTATACAATCAAACGCGTAATTTCCTATGTTTTCTTATCCAAATACTGTATTTTAGTAATCATAGAGGATATACGGCTTGATACGGTACATAAATACGTCGAGAAATGAATTCTGGACTGACTGTGAGGCGTCGCGGTAGCTACAAGTCTTGTGGTGGCCGCGACTGAATGCGGAGAGTGACCTGACAGTTTTTCATATTTTTAGGCCTAACTTCGAATGCACATAATTTTTTCGTTTTTTAACCAAATTGAGTGATTCTTAATTCATTGAAAACATCAAGAAGTCTTCTACGATTTTGTTTCAAGATTCATTTGCTGAATCAGGCTCTAACTAGGGTAAAAATGTATTCTAATGTTAAATATCAAAGCTGTCCAAGAACGGATACGGACTGGTTTGTTGTTTTTTGCGTTTTACCCAATCAATTCATTCCCAAATGATCTAAAACTTCATAAACATAACATTTATTTAGTTCTTGTCATGTTTGTGCAGTTTGGGCTTGTTTGATATATAAAATTTTAAGTTTCCGGGTCTCACGAGCATAACTCATCTTTTGGTTCAAATTCGCATTTCAATCAACCATGACTTGTTTCCCTTACCATTTGTTTCTTTATTTAGCTATAAATATCCCATATGACATTAAGCTACAAGTTTAGCGAAGCTCACCCTCTCGTCGGGTTTGTTTTGAAGCTCGTTTGCCTTGGTTGTGAATCTTAGTTGTTTCCTTAGATGGTTTTTATGCATCGAGCTCCCTTCCCTCTTCCTTCACATTCCCAGCTACTGTCACTATGTATCTCCAACTGCTGTGATCCTTGAGAGTGGGTGACGATCGTTGATGATCTGTGGTCAGTCACAAGGAAGACAAACAAGAATGGAAGAGAGGAAGAGCAAAAAAAATGGAGGAGGAGGAGAGGAGATGTGCTGCTTACTTCCTGGACTTGTCTTCTGCTGAGGTTGGGTGGAGAAGTGGGTGGAAGGGAGTGCGGAAGGTGGTGTTCCTTGGTGCGGTGGTTATCGTGGTCGAGAGTGGGATAGGCGGAAGATTAAAGAAATGGAGAGTGGGAAGAAAAAAGAGGGAAAAGGAATTGTGGAGTAATTCAAAAAAAAAAAAAAAACAACCCAGTTCCGTTTAATTATAGGATTAATTACTCTCATATCTCTTAGTGCCTTGGCTCAAATTTTACCGGCACGTTCGAAAAATCATGTTATTAATTAATATATAATTTTTCAAATTTTTTCGCGATAAAAGTTATCCCAACTTCGTCATAAGTTTTAATGTTATGAACGTAACGTTACGTCTCAAAATTTTGAAATGAGATTCGTTTCTCTCTTTTAATTTATTATATAAGGAGGAAACGTATATTCTTGCTACGTTTATCAATTTACAAACTATTATTTGATCATAATTTTTATATTTATTTGATCTCAATTTTCTGGGACATTATAATTTATGTACAAATGATACTAAGCATACCATGGGGAATCGGGTTATAAAGAACAAGTTTTGACATTAGAATCGGGATCAAGAATGGATGATTTTCATATTTGTTGTGTGATACGGGATATTGGGATTAAAATGGATTACAATACTCATCATTATAACGTATACATCCTCTCGGAAAAAAAATCAAAAAAAATGACCCTTATAACACTAAATAAAAAGGACATAGGAATATAAGTCTTGATTGCACTATTTATGAGATGTGAACTAATGAAAAGTAAACGAAATAATTCATAATGTGTCCTTTAGCTATGAGTTGTCAAAGTTGGTCGTATCCATTTGAGTTAGTCTTTTGTGATCTTATCCTGTATCGTTGGTTAATAATAATAATAAAAAAAGACACGAAAAAAGAATATAACATTACTATTTGATTAATATAGCCTAAGTATATATATTTTCCAATGACTTGCTTTATTTCGAGGATTCCTTCATGAGTTTTCTTGGATTCGTCATAGTCACGGAAAAATTTACTGTGAATGAAATACAACTTTGAACTCTACAAGATTTTGGTTTGAACTCTACAGCTTTTTAGTACTACTGTTCCTAATATATATGTAACAAGGATCCTTGATTATAGGATCTGTGATTGTGTCATATCCTATAATAGCAGGAAACAAAATCAATTAGTGATTGTTCAAATATTCAAATGTTTATATAGACTATCTAAAAGTCACTTATACAAGTTGTTATTTTACTTCACTCGTGGAATTAGAACAACGATGATTTAACGGCATTAGATGGGGACTGAGGTTGTGGTGAGCGTGGTGGAAGATGTGTTGCTAAGTGTGGTGGTGAGGTGTGTGACGACAGTGGTGGTGAGGAGTGCGTGGTGGTTGTGGTAAGGTGTGCGGTGCGACGATCATGGTAATGAGATGCGGAGATGACGGTGTTGGTGTTCAGGGAATGAGGTCGGTAATGCAAGTTCATTGACCAAAACTCTAGATAAACAAAAAGTGAAGACTTATAAAGCAGGGGCAAGAAAGTAAATGTAGCTCATTAATTAACGAAGCAAGCGAAAAAGAAAGGGTAGATGTGATTTATGTATTTTCATAGTCCGGGAGATGAGTGCCAAAGACCAATAATTCAAAGGGATAAATTATTGTTTTTTTTCTCTCGATTATTGAATTGTTTAAATGAAAAAAGAAAAAAAAAAAGGATAATGTGACTGCACTCGTTCAATGAAATGTTGGATCGAAATGTATTTTCATAGATCAGAGGGATGAGTGCCATAAATCGATAATTCAGGAGAATAAATTATAGGTTTTTTTTTCTCGAGATATGATCATATCATCTCTATTTTCACTTTTTTTCCTATCGCGTATTTTTTGAGTTTGACTTTCTTTTTTCTCGGAAAAGGTCGGCATCAACTCATTTGTACAATCAATCAAAGAAATTTGTTAACGAAATGTCGAAATTTTTTTGAGTTGAAAGGCAATTGTGTTGCCTAAAACTTGTGTTATTTGATCATTTAGTATCGTACACAAATCTCGAAATTTGAAATCAAGAAATGTATTTAATCCTTTGAATTTTTCATCCTTTTGTATATAATCTCCTTAATTTCTAGTGTAGTATATTATCCTTTTTTATGATCCTTTTCAGACTGCTCTTTGATGGAATTATCAAAGAAAACTTCTACAAGGGTTATTATGCCAAATTGATGGAATTATCCAAAATATAAGGGTTATATGACTATTTTGAATAATTAAATATAAAAATACGAAAATACAAAAGGATAAAATGCTATTTTTCCCAAAATAAATATAATAAATTCTCAGATTGATACTGTTACGTTAGTAGTTGTGCTACATGTTGGTAAGGGGAAAATCTCATCCTCCAAAGGGTCAAGGTCAATGAAACAAATCTAACATCATTATGTCAAATCTATAAGAAATGAACAAATGACGTTAGATGAATGAAAAAATGTCACATCCATGAAATCATGTGAAGTATATGGTAATGAAAGATCATTTATTATTCTATAAATATTTTTCTCACTATCCAAAAAAGATAAATATTCTTATATCTCATTCTGTAGTCATTTAACGAAATCTTAGATCACATTCATGGGATCACGATCTCGGATCCGTCTAACCGGTCTGTTGTCTTCTTGTGTGATTACAAATGTTAGATATCGAACAGAACATGAACCCACAAACCGATCTCCACTACACAAACACTCGAGCTCATAAACTCGATTTCCCTGTGATCACGAGATCCGACACCAACGCTACAAATGTTAGAAAATCTTTTGCCCAACATTAACTCGCATAAATAGATGACGACATTAAATCTGAGTATTATACGGATTCTAAAATGGGAATGAAATGATGGACCTGTTTTGCGTATGATGTATAGTCATGCTGAAGTATGTCATTATGTGCCTTCTACATTGGGACTGTAACCAAAGCAGATAATTTCAGACTTCAGTGCATAGAATTGCTCCATCACTGCCATTCCAATTTTTTGCAACAGGAAATTCTTTGCTAATGTTTATTATACGCTCCAAAAATACTAACCAACGGGTTGACCTAAAAACATCAATTCAGGTTTCGCATTTTATGTTTTTTCCTATGTTATACTTAAATAGGGAGAAATGAGTTTGTGGTTAAATAACTTTTCTGTTAATAAGATCCAATGGTATTTATGATCATGATTATTTTGAATTTTTTTCCCTTTTTTTGGGTTTAAATTTATAAAATCACAAATTTTGAATGATGACCGTTAGATTCTTTCTGATCAAAGATAACCTTAAATAAGTGACTTTTTTGTTTACAAAAAGAAGTTGTTTTTTCTGTAGTAAAAATTAATCGATGTTAAATAGTACATTCATTATCTTCTCTCACGAGTGTTACAATAAATTGCTCTATCATAAAAAAAAAATTCTTTATTCATCAAAAGTTATACAAATTCAACACTCATATAGATTATGATGTCGGATCAAACTATTTCAATAAATATGGGAGGGAGGAAATATTTTATCCGTGGAAGAGGGGAATACGTCCTGTGTGACCCTTAAGGTAGATGTGAACGATCGTGTGCTTTGTCACGCAAGTAAGAAGAATCTAGATTAAAGGCCTTAGGGTCAACGTGAACAAACTCGTGTTTTTCATGGACTAGCTGTGCTATATATATTACGTGGATTTTACTGGTTTTTTTTACAATTTTGACTTTCGGAATAGACAAATTTGTGTTAGCTGCAACCACGAGTGCGAAAATCAATGGAACAATAAAATCATGATCCATAATTGTTCGTGAAAATCTAAAGTTGCAAAGCGTGTCGTGTCTATTTGGACTATTTTCATCATTAACGTACCATGTGTCACCGGTCACGATTTTTGTCCAAAATAGATACGATATATAATTGTTAAAAACAAATAATTTCAGATTATATGTCAGAACTAGTTTACTTCTAATGTATACTTGGATATGCATGCATGGTCACCGATTCACTTGATTGATAATAGTACTACTATATACTACTATTATTTTCGCAATTAGTCAGTTCTCTTATTATATTGTAACGTTAACCTGATTCTGAGGAAGATGCAACACGCAAATGCATGTGAGAATTTTAAGGTGAAGGGAGCCATGGACATATACAAAATATACTACCTAGTTGAGCATCAAAGAACTACTTGTATAATTTATGATATACAGTAATCGTTTATTGAATGCGCTATAGGAAGCAGAGATCGCACCTGAATCGTAACGGATCACTCCAAAAATCTATCAAAAGAGTCTTCAAAACGATCTTAAATCACACAAAATCATATGAAAAGACTAAAAGTACCTGTACAATAGTTCAAGTCTACAGCTTATTACTCCGTAATTGATATAGGATGTGTTGGTCTGAAACTGTTGCAGCCAATTGACAGCAAATAATTAAGTATAACGAGTGTGGAGAAAACTCACTAACAAAACAGTGACACTTGTAAGATTTTACAACACTCAATAGGGTCTCCGTAATCTACTCGGTATGGTTTATGTCGTTAGTATAATGTATGATTTCCTTCATTTCAGTGTGGTTTCTACACCATTAGAGAGGATATGTTGTCATCGTTGCAGTTAAGTTTTGGCCCAATTATATATACAGGTTAGTGTTTGTACTGTAAAAGATAACCAACTACATAATACGAAACAATCTTCACCATTCATTTTTTTACAAAATCAAAAAGAAAAATAACTTTTAAAATTGGGCACATCATTATTCACTATTAGTGATGAAGATTACTCCGCAATATATAATTGATTGTTTTTTACAGCACAAACACTTTATCGTTATATATTATATATATGAATATTACTTATGTGAATAGTGAATTCTTACTATGATTTGTGGGTGGGGCGCGCACAACTGAAAAACCAAAAGCGTGTTTTATGTATATTGAAGGAATAATAATTGATTTGTATTCATAATTAATTTACATGAGATTTCATGCATGCATACAAGTCGTTTGATCAAAACAAGGATCAACTTACAAACTGTGAACTCTCTCCCCTCCCATGCACTCAATCCATGCGAGCCACTCTTTCTTCTTCTCCTTGAACACTTTTAGTAACATACCTAACTTTAGAAATTATGATTAATGTATCACTGGAATCATACCGGCACTTGTGTAACGGATCTCATCTCAACTTAATTGTGGCACCGAGCCATATAGATGTGTGTACGTATCAGTGTATATATGTCTTATCACGATTAAGGTTAATTTGCAATCGACGTTGCACAATCGAGTCGTCGAGTTGAAGACTCCACATGTAGTGTCAACATTATTAACCATATTCATTGTGCTGTACCCTGGACCATATATGCAATACGGAAACATCATGATCATCATTTACATGTTCCGAAGACCAAGGGAAAATAGTCATAAATTGTTCACATATAATCATAAGTTCTATACACAGTCAAACGCATGCATGCATGTACTTGAGACATGAATTTATATCCACATGCACGGGTTCATCAAACACATATACAAGAGTCCATGGTACGCACTTTCTTTTTCTATGTCTAAGAATTTAATACGCAAAACTTTAATTTCATTCAATTCATTATTCAATGTTAATGTTGTACAATGGCCAGGGATCTCCTATCTTTTAGGCTTTCTCAGCTTAGCACAGTGAGCTGGTGAAGCTGTTCACTGATCAGGTATTGTAGCTATGATTCCTAGTAAAATGATTACTGATCCAAAATAATTTCGAGGGGTGTCAAATATTATCAATGGAGTTATTAGTTTTAATGCAGGTACTGCAATGAACTGCTAATTGAATGTTCTTCATAGGATTTTCTTTGGATAATGATGCTACTAATTTTACTAGCTTTTTGGGTCATATTTGACCAGCAGATTCTTCCATTAATGTTCTTTATTACTACTGGGTACATATCAATGAAGTACTATCCATTAGGAATCTCACTAGTATAGTATGTCTCTCTTGCACTTAAAAGTGTGAAAAATATAACGCAATGAACCGCCAAGTCCTAAAGTGGGTCGACATATATAAACCCGAAGTGGAAACTTTAATTTCAATCATAGCCATAACGACATGTTTCGACTTTCTTGATGAAGCACTTGGTAAATATGCGTAAATTAGTCGAGACTGTGGGAGTTATATTCCCTCCATTTTAATTTAATTATAACGATTGATGCGAAATGAAATTTTATGTATGTATGTGTTAAATTTTTATATGATTTGATGATAAAAGAATGTTTTTATAATAATAATGCAGTTTACTGTATCATCTGTGAAAAGTGATAATGAGAGGTGTACTGTAACAGAACATGATTGATTTATTTTTTTAATTAAATGTTAGTAAAAATAGAAAATAGTGCAAGGATTTTTTTTATTTCTTTCTTTTTTGTAATTCAAATTACAAGTTTACGACAGCCAAAGCCAATGAAATACACAATCTCAACATCCAGGCTTTACGGTCGATCAATACAAATATAGAGAACCATTTAGATACACCAAACTGAGCCTCAACACCAAATATATAGAAACTCAAAGGAACAATGAGAAAAACTCAGCACTCATATATAGGAAATATAGAAAATTATTCTAATATACAACTTTTATAAAATGTTTTCTTAATCATATAACACGGAATAAAAATCCCTAACATATATAATTTATTCGTTCTATGTATCTCATCACCACCACCACCACCATCACACCAAATCTGATCTTAAAATCAAAAAAACCAACACAAACATCAAAACAAATCATTCTT
Organism: Drosera spatulata; assembly: GCA_035668315.1. NCBI lineage: Eukaryota > Viridiplantae > Streptophyta > Magnoliopsida > Caryophyllales > Droseraceae > Drosera > Drosera spatulata. The sequence continues at coordinate 19,747 of JAOVYX010016477.1, forward strand.
CAATCATCATCATCATCATCACAAACCAAGAAGCTAAGAAAACCACAACCATCAACACACAAATTTAAACGATGCTATAACATCATACCAAGCCCAATATCAAACTCCTCGAACTTTCGTCATCTTCGAACAGATCGAGCTTCATTTCCTCAGCCGCAACTGTTGTCGTCGTCGGATTTTGCGATTTCGACTTCTTTGTCTCATTCATTGGCGTCGTCATTCTCGGATTCTGATACAAGAGAATCACATGCAAAGAAGCAAGGCAAGAAATCAAAATCAAACAGAGATGATGAAAGTGGATTGGGAAAATTGAGTAGAGAAAACCCTAACCCTAATGCTTTTGACACACTATTTTCTATACTTGACGCACTATTTTTCTATACTTGACATCTTGTTTCAGGTGTCAAGTTTTCTATATTTGGCATCCTGTTTCAGGCGTCCGGTTTCTTATACTTGACGTCCTATTTCCTATACTTGGCGTCCTGTTACCCATAATTGGTACCCTGTTTCAGACGTCCTGTTTGAGACTCCCTGTTTCATGTCCTGTTTTCTATACTTGGAATCCTATTTCTTATACTTGGTCTCTTGTTTCAGGTACTCTGTTTCTGGTGTTTTAGTTTAGACACCATGTTTCTTTGCGCTATTTTGGTGTCTGATTTGTTTTTTTTTTTTTTTTTTCCCTCGATGAAACACAAGACTCCGACAAGATACGACCACGTTGGAAAGATTTGGATAAGATTAAAGGGTTTGACACTTGATTTTGACAAGAGCTGAGGATCAACGGCTTGATTTCGGAGAATTTTTGGGTAGATCAGACTCCGGTGTAGTTTTGACTATGAATGGGGTTAGAGGTGGTGCTTGGAACGATTAAGGGTTTGGGAGTGGTGTTTGGATCGGCATAATGTGGGATTTGATCGTGCTTTGGGTTTTGATTTGAAATTATATGGGTGGGGAATTATTTTTTCCAAGCTTGTATGAATTTGGTATTTTTTATATATATATATTTTGTATATTTGGATAAAATTCATTATAAAACATTATAAATATTTTGAAACAATACAAATATAAAAAAATATTATATATAGGAGTATTAATTATTACTCCAGTATGCTTGTACTGTACTTCAAAAGCTTTGAAAATATGATCTGAAAGCGAAAGAGGAAAAGCAAACATTGCCTCTTCTTAATTATAATAATTAAATAATGAAATAATTAATGTTTGAGATATCTAAGTGCTTCATTTTCAATAGCATGCAAAATGTGTTGGACATTGCCGATCAACATATTCCCTTTGACCACTTGACGCTAATATTCTCTTGTGAAGGGAAAATTCAGTTTGAATTCTTTCTTCGGAGCCATAGATCGACTACAGCGTTGCCCACGGAGAAAGACATGCAGGGAAGGGAAGTGTTCCCCACTCAGTATGCGAAAATTAATAACTACTATAGCGAGACTCAAAATCGATCTCTTGCTAAAGAGGGTTGAGGTTCAAGTTTTCTTCAAGATATGATATTCATAATGATCATTCGTAATTCAATAAGAGATCTCGGATGGAATCCATATTAATATATTGATTCAATCCGAGATCTTAAAATTAGAAGAAGTTCGTCAACTGATCATAAAATGAATACTCTCTGTGTCTCATTAAAAATACCGCACAACATTGACACTATACATGAAGTATTTTTTAAGGAGTATCACTAAATGATACAAACATGAATTTTTGTATGTCTCAAGTTGAAAATATATAACATGAAATATCATTAATGTTTTATAAAAAAAATTACAAAAAAATCATTTAATCGTACAACAAGACAGATCAAAAAATTCACCTCAATATATACGTATAGTTAAACGTGTATATTTTTTATGGGACAGAAGAAATAATATTTTGAACTCGTAACCTCTACACACATGTTCCACTGATCGTGGTATCTTCTTTGAAAATTAACTTTATCAAAAATCTGATTTTTATTCGTTTGACATCTATGATCTAGCTATTCCTTGAGCTACTTTACTGTACTATGTGAACGTTATACACGTTACACTAATATGTGAACGTTATACACGTTACACTAATATGTGAACGTTATACACGTTACACTAATATGTGAACGTTCGGCACTTTACACTACAATGTTTAAACTTTGGATGTAGGGATAAAATAGGGGTTTGGTGAGATTTGTAGGTCATATGTCCGAATTCTCGTTCAACAATCTAGTTAACAGGAAAGGTTGCTGGGTCAAAGTCCGGTCCCTAGTCCATTTACGAAAACAGATGGCCCATTGGGATAAATGCTTCTGCATCACAAAATGGCTCGAGGAGGTCAGACAAGCTCGTCTGCTGGTGCTGATGATTTGGGCCCATTGTACACACTCTTTTTCCAATTTTTCAAGGATTAATTTATTATTTACTATCCTTTCAAAAAATAAAATTATGATTTATTATGTTATACGACTTTAAGAAATGTTAACAACGATAGCTTTTCAGTAATTGTTTGAAAACTTTTTTTTTTCATCTATTGATTTTTTTTGGGCCTTATTTTTCTTGGTGATAAGTAGAACTGGCAAACTACGACCCAAATTCACGAATATCTGTAAAAAGATTAGATATTAGGTCGAGGATTTAAGACCCAATTAAATCCGAACTTTATCCATAGATAAAATTATCTAACCCAATATGACCCAATCTATGGACATCCGCATCCAACCGCCGCAACCCACTATCTCTTTTTACATGTTGACATTTAAGTTATCACTTTAGTTTAATTAATTAAGAAAACATATAATTTAATTCTAGTAAGATATTGTTTTCATATATCGGTAAAAAAAGACTAACACAGTATTAACGAACTATCAACTATAAGAGTGTTTTCAACCGCTTGAACAAAAGAACAAAAAGGAAAAAGGAAAAATCTTTTCAATTTCAAATGTACTAAATCTAACGGTTAAAAGCACTATCGTAATTGTTAGTTGGTTAATGCTGCATTAACCTTCTTTTTCTTTTCATATATAGGAGCTACCCATGTTTAATTCACTTTTTTCTCTAAATTTGACTATCATTTTGATTTATTAAATTCTTACGCTTTTATCTGTCTTGAAAGTTTTTCTAATATTTATGAAAATATTCTTTGATCTTTACTACTCTTCCCGTCCCACGAAAAACGTAACGTTTTGATTTTACACGCGTGTCGATGCAAAGTTTGACACGTGTACAACAACAATCAAACATAGTTTTTTTGTAAATTTATCGTCAAACATCAATGTTTGTGTAAATTATGTACTTCAACCTAAAATATCTTGTTGGACGAGAAGACGTGATTTGATATGAAAACGAGATTGTATTCATTCATATAAAATAATATAAAATACATATGGGTTATATTTTTTATAAGACGAAGGAAATATTTGTTTATTTTATTTTTGATATTTTGGATTTTAATGGAACTTTGTTATAAAAAAATTCATTATTTGCTAAAAAATTTACAATGACTCATGAAATATATTTTTCGATTGCTAGAGCTTTTGGGTCGGGCCGAGTGACGGCAACCCACAATTGGTGAATAATAGGGCAACAATTTAGGACCCAATAATATTTTGCTTTTTTTATCCACAGATAAAATTGTTCAATTCTTTAGACCCACAGATCGAGTAATCCAACCCAACCTGTTTGTCAAATTTAGTGACAAGTATCTTGATCCAGCAAATGAAATGGAAAGTCTGCGAAAGAGATTACACAAACAGTGTGTGAAGATGGACAAGCTGCAAACAAAAACCATTAAAATTTGGAAATCAGATAAACTCAACTATCTCCTAAGAACCATATAAAGTAATCATAACATATAATGACACATTAAACGAAAATTCGAGTTATATGAACATTTGATTAAAAACGAACCATTTGATTAACTGCACACACAGCTCAAGCCGAGCTGTATTACCCAGCGGTAGCTTATTTTATCCCGATTGACAGTCTCATCTGAAATTTCATTAAAAAAAAATCCTGAATGAATTGGGTCTTATTGATGAGGCACCAAGCCAGCCCCTGAAAAACACACAACACAGCAACAACAATTCGGGTGCTTTCATCATGAAAAATCAGGCCGTCGAAAACTGCTTAAATTTATAGCTGAAGTTTGATATCATTATTTCAAATGGGCGGCATTGACAGCCCTCGCACATGCATTGTTACCCTTGATAAGAAAAACATATGTTGTAATTGGAGATGAAATGGTAGCAAATAGATGGTCTTGCCAGGACTGAACTTTCTAGTAAGTTGCAACCTCGGAAGTGATACATTAACCATCCGCATCTGAAACATTCATAAATGATGCAACCTTAGACAATCACAAGTCTGCCAAGCGGTGGATTTAGTATTGGCACCTCAATGCAACTCGAAGGTCGTTATTCCTCAGTATCCTGCAATGCCCTTTCAACAAGACAGCGAGAACTTGCTCTTGAGGTTTGGATCAAGAGCATAATCAGCACACAACATCGAAAATGAACACCCTCAAAACTATAAAGATCGATTTTGGATCTAACACGTTAGCATTAGCAGATTGAGAAACAATGCATGGCAACATATTTGACTCAAAACACCTTCAACATTCAAATATATGGAGAACAGGATAGAAACAAGCGATGCTACATAAAGCAGAGCTGTTTGGACACACATTTTAAAAGTCAAGAGAACACACGAAGAACAGGTAGAAAGACAACAAAATAGTTCTAGTTATTGATATGCATCACACAACTTTGCTCCAAATGATGAAAAGCAACGTACTTAGTAGTCCTCCCCTTCCTCACCATCATCCTCATCGCCACCCTC
>JAOVYX010016478.1:0-24566 GCA_035668315.1 Drosera spatulata
GATGAATTTGTTGCTTTATATAAAATTATATAGGAAGTTTTAAAAGACAAGCCTTATATCAATGAAAAGGTATGAAAATCTAGTTCTCAGAACAGTTTACCAATAATTATTTAAAGCTGTATATAGAGAGTTATGAGCTAATTAATGAAGTAAAGTCAAACTGCCTGAACTAGTAGAAAATATAAACTTGAACTAATTAACTATTATTATTGGTAAGGTGTTATGATGTAAACTTTATGTCACTGGAAAGATCATGAAGTCTAGCTTTTGCAGAATTTTAGGGAATAACTTTTAGAGTTGTATACAATAAGTTATAGATTTAAATATGACGAAAGGTATAGATGGACAGAATCTAAGATACTCGTTGCAAAGGCTGAGAAGCTCGCTTCAAAGGCAGGAACATTCATTTCAGACACCGAGACACCCGTTCCAGAGGTGGAGATATCCGAATTAGAGGTCGGGATATCATCTTAGAACCTTTTGGACTGAGAATGATCGTTTTGATCCAAAAATAGCTTCAAACATTCACAAATAGTACTAATGGTTTTGCACGAAATATGAATAAACATATTTAACAACGTAGTGCGAACAAACAGATGTACTAATATGTGAATCACATCATGATATAGGACTTGGAGATTTCATCCGTTGAGACGTAAAGAACAAGTTGAGCATGTCTCATTCTAAATAGTACTAATATGTGAATCATATCATGATATATGATGGAGCCAGCATGTCTCATGTGAGCTAACAGCAAGAGTAAGGGCGACGTGGCTCATTCTAGTCCTTTCTTGGTTTGACGATTCAATACCGTTGGATGTGAGGGGTTTGTTTTTATCGTACGGTGGTGGTTGTTACTTATTTTGTAAGTCTGCATATGTACACATTTTGTGGTCAGTTTTCAATAGTTAGTTTTTTAAGATATTCAGTTATAATCTGACCGAAGTTGTAAGAGTTGTGAGTTTTATCCCTGTAACAGTCGGACACTATGGGTTAATTCCCTATACAGTAGATGAATGAGAATCTGGGGTTTGTCCCTATTGTTGTGTGATTATACTCATTAGTGGTTGATCTCTAGTTGTCTAGTAGATGTAACACATTCGTAACGTCGTGAACATTTTTGTCTATGTGATCCTCCGTTGTCTATATTATGAAACGAAGAGAGTATCTTGAACAACCATCTCAACTTTATTGTTTTAAACGGAAGATTCAAAGGCTTCTTTCTTGTCTACCCTTTATCAAAGCTTAAAATTTAAGCTTTAAGATCCAATAATGAAGGATAAAATTTTGTTAGAAAAATGAATATGCTGATCGGAGTGGAAACTCAGTTATCCGAAACGTGATTAACGTTAGCCTGTTTGATACAAAGATGTCACGATGTGCAAGTTTCGCACACTTGAACTTGGGCATAATATGGAGTACTCCCTCCGTCTTAAAAGAATTATAATATTTACTAAATTAGGTGTCCTTACTAAATTATAACATAATCTTATTTATAGATTTTTTCCAGCAAAAATATCAAAATAAATTTATTATTTATTTTACATCACATCAATCTCCTTTATTTATTTTTTCTCACTCTTCCCACTCGCACAAATTAAAGGACAAATTAGTGTATATAACAAAAAATATTTTTACATATATAAATTATCGTATCAAATCAAACGATTGTATTTTTTTGGGATGGAGGAAGGAAGGAAGTATATAATTGCCATAAAAAAAATATAAAAAAAAAAAAAAAAAAAAGCAAGTGTCGTATCCTCACTTATATTTTGGCAATATATCATTTGATTCCTTAGGGAAGGTCACTCCTAATCTCTTAGGAGTAGTTCAATCTTTAAACTCCGAAGACAATTTCTTATGAAATTGTGACAAAGATATCAATCTTCATACGGGACTCTATGCAATGTACCTCACATGTCATGTGTCTTATTGGTAATTGACTCTGTCTATTTTTCCCTTTTGAAACTTGACGATGTTTTTTAAATTAATTTGTTGAAAAAGATGTACTTGTAGGATTTATTCAAATGAAGGCGACTGGTTTTCAATTAGTAACCAGAATGGACCGGTAACGAATTGCTTATACATGGGAACTAGTCTCAGCAGAACCTTCTTATTAGCGTGGAATTACCTGATCTTCAAGTCTCCAACAAATGTATGACTTCTAGTCAAATGATAGACACATCCATGCCTAAAGAGTATGTGGATGTGGTTTGCTCAAGAAATTAGGCATCACTCTATTCTGTTGTTGCCTTACGACGATTAAAATCATCTATTAAATGAGAACTTCAATCCGAGCAATAGAATGAGTTAAATCAGTATGCATAACATTAGTCATCAAAAGGTTAAATGAGATATACATTTTATATTTGAGAGATTTCAAGTAAAAAAAAACAAACCATTTTTTATATTTTTGGTGATGATTAAAATAGACAATTATGATTTTATTTTTTTAAAATGATTCAAACAAAAATGATTTTTTATGTTTGAGTATGATAAAAATAGATAAATGTTGGGTATATTTTGGTCGGTCGGAGTAGTAATTTGATGTCTGTTACGTGCTGAAAACAAGTAGAGGTCCTCTCTATGCGCCACGTGTCACGAGATTAGCTGAGTGTCACGGACGGGATAATTTGTGAGGTTCGTTTTGAAAAATTGTCTAGAGTTCTCGACATTTCTTTAGATAATTCCATACTTTTCTAGAGTTTTCTTGAAAACTCTATGATTCTCCGGAATTCTCTAGAATTCCCTAGAGTTAGGAAGAATTCTCTAGGAGAAGGAAGAAGAGTCTAGAAGACTCTTGTATGTTCTTAGGAGGAGAAGAGTATGTAAGAGTCTATACCACAAAGTTTAGACCCTTCCATGAAGGTGTATATAAATGGATGCAAGGCTCGTTTGCCAAACCATCCCAAATCATCCAAGACATTCCATTCTTGTAAACTCTCAAAGCTTTGTAAGCTCTCAAGCGTTCTCAATACAAGCTTGTTTCCAAATCCAAACTCTCTTGTGTTCTCAAATATCACCTTTTGGGCGACGAGTAGGCTGAGCTACAGCGAAGGTGGGAGTAGTTTGAGTGGCGTACGGGTAGCAAAAATCTAACCCTGTGACAAGTGGTATCAGAGCAAAGGTTCGTACGAGAGATGGCGGATTCAAGCGTTGTCGAGCATGGAATTCCCGAGGAGGTGAACACCGCAAATGTAACCATGCGCAAAGGAAGGGGAAAGTCGAAGGATGTTCAAGCGGCCATGGAGTCACGACTCTCGCGGGTGGAAGAGATCGTGGCTAAGATGGCGGATCGGTTGGAGGAAGATGTGCCTAGCAACGATGATATCGAGGCTCGAGAAGAATGCCTCAAGGGTGTGTTGCAAGGTACTCTCAACTCATGCTTGGACACTCTTCGCAAGGAATTCCGAGCACAAATGAATGAGGTACGTGAGGTGGTGGTCACTCTCCAAGAGGAGATGAGGGTCTTGAGGGAAGAAACTTCGCTATGCAAGTCGGCCATAGCGAATGGAGGTGCAAGCTTTGGGAAGATGGCGCGGTTCGAGCCCCCTAAGCCAAAGCCGTTTTCGAGAAAACGCGATGTTAAGGAGGTCGACACCTTGTTCTTCAACATGGAACGATACTTCGATCTCTTGGGCATAAGAGACGAAGAGGAGAAGATCAAGACCGCGGTCATATTTCTCTTCGACACGGCGTCTATGTGGTGGCGTCGTCGTTACGGTGATGTTCAAACGGGAACATTCACCATGGAGAAATAGGATGACTTCAAGAAGGATCTCAAACTCCACTTCTATCCGGAAAATGCCCAATACGAAGTTAAGAGACAACTTCGAAAGTTGAGGCATATGGACACGATTCGGGAGTACGTGAAAGAATTCACAGAGTTGCTCTTCCAAATCAACGATATGTCCGAGAAAGACAAACTCATCTACTTCGAGGATGGACTTCAACCGTAGGCACAACAAGAGTTACAACGATGCGGCGTCCAAACTCTTGCGGCGGCCATAACGATGGCGGAGTAATTCGTCGAATTCAGGAGGAGCTAGTCTTCAAGGGACAGAGACCCACGAAGGGATCAAGCCGACTTCGAGTTTCGCTAGCGGGAGCGACTCGAAGAGGGGAGAGCAAAGAGGGTGGACGAAGAGCACATCCAAGGACGCGGGGAAATCCAACGGTGAGGTGAAGTGCTTCTTATGCGATGGCCCTCACTTCGTTCGGGAGTGTCCGAAGAAAAACGCTCTCTCGGCTATGGTTGCTCGGATGGAGGAGGAACCCATGCAAGAGATGGGATCTTTGAGGATTCTTAATGCGATGAAGACCACGGAAGAGAAGTTTTCATCAAGGATCCCTGATGTGGTGAAGACCACGGAGGAGAAGTCTTCATCGAAAGAGTTGATGTACGTCGATGCGGTGATCGGATCGTACACAACTCATGCCTTAATTGATACCGGGGCAACGCATAATTTTGTCTCGCTGGGAGAGGTAAAGCGACTTGGACCTCGAGTCGACAAAGAGCAAGGTATGCTCAAGGCGGTGAACTCGAAGGCCGAACCAATCGATGGCGTGGCCCGTGGAGTGCGGTTTCGTATTGGAGATTGGAAGGGATCGGTGGATCTCACGGTCGTTCCCATGGACGACTATCCTTTGGTGCTTGGCATCGACTTCATCGAGGGTGTGAAGGCGATACCAATCCCCTTCGCTAATGTTTTATACATAGCGAAGGATGATGGAGTTTGCGTGATCCCGATGATGCGGCGAGCGAAGAAGGCTTAAGCGAAGAGGGTCGCGATCATGCAACTCTTTGAGGGAAGTAAAAGTGAGGAACCTACTCACTTGAAGGGAGGTGAGATCTCTCACATGGCAAAGGAGGTGCCAAAGAAGATCTCACGAGTCTTGCCGAAGAAACACAGGAAGGAACTCCCACCAAAACGACAAGATGGGTGCCTGAAGGTTCATCGCGACGACTCAAGGACAGGACCGAGCTATACGAGAGCGTCGCGACGTGAACATTGGCGACATAGGTGGAGGAGTATGTCACGGACGGACTAATTTGTGAGAACTCTAGACAATTCCATACCTTTTTAAAGTTTTCTTGAGAACTCTAGGGTTCTCCGGAATTCTCTAGAATTCCCTAGAGTTAAGAAGAATTCTCTAGGGAGTTTTTGTACATAGGAAGAAGGAGAAAGAGTCTAGAAGACTCTTGTATGTTCTTAGGAGGAGAAGAGTATGGAAGAGTCTAGATCACAAAGTTTAGACGCTTCTATGAAGATGTATATAAAGGGATGCAAGGCTTATTTGCCCAACCATCCCAAGTTATCCAAGACATTCCATTCTTATAAACTCTCAAAGCTTTGTAAGCTCTCAAGCGTTCTCAATATAAGCTTGTTTCCAAGTCCAAACTCTCTTGTGTTCTCAAATATCACCTTTTGGTGACGAGTAGGCTGGGCTCAAGCGAAGATGGGAGTAGTTTGAGTGCCGTACGGATAACAAAAATCTAACCCCGTGACATAAGGGAGGGCTGTGCGGTTGTGTGTCCGTAGTTCTCGTCTTATTTTATTTTATTTTTTTGATGAAGACCGTATTTCTCGTCCATTCCTCAACAAGCAAGCTCCTTCATAAAAAAAAACAAACTCAAAGCAAGCACTAATTGCAATTGATGGTTGTATCTAAATGCATAAATAATCTAACTCGCTTGTATCTAAAATATATCTAATGAAGACCGTATTTCTCGTCCAATTCGCTTGCTGCAAAAGTACAAATCCATTCGCTTGATTCTGTTTCTTTTTCTTTGTTTTTTTATTCCAACGTTAACATCGAAGCTTAGCGAGGAAGAAAAGGACCGGATAGGTATAACGAAAATCGTCGGTACCATGTGATGTGCTGGAAATTGTAATCAGTCATCACCACAGAGATACAACTCACACCGACCCCATTCGATTCATTCCGCCGTCCATTCCACTTTCCCATCGTCTTTTACCTATCGGAACTCATAATCTTGTACAAAACAATCTTTTTGTTATGACATCAATAACTCAAATATTTTATCATTAACAGAATCTAAAAAAATTTTATTTAATTATTTTAATCATTAATAATGATTTAGATATTTTGTCAAAGTCTGAAAAAAAATAAAATATATATAGTCTGATTCTTACCGTAAACAACTGAAAGACTACTTTCCTAACCAATCATGTGATCGATGAGCCTTATGTTTTTTTCTTCTCAAATGTAGTTATGAAACAATAATCCCATTTAATTTTGGAATTGTTTAGGAAAAAGGACTCATCTATCCAATAACCAACCCAGTCATCAACTCACCCCCGTATCGTCTTGGCCGTTGCCACTCGCTATATAAACACCCAAACACTTTGCCCAGTTCCTCCCATCCCAAACTAGAAACAACAACTGCCCCCAAATAGTACTCCCAAGAGAACCATTTATCAATGGTTTCACTCGCAGTACTAGCCATGAATCCTGATCACCATGATCATCAAATAACTCAATCCGATCCCGATCGGATCCACGGCGACATCCTCGAATCAATGCTCGCTCACGTCCCCCTCATCAACCTCGTCCCGGCCTGCCTCGTCTCTCGATCCTGGCACCTCGCCGTGACATCTTCTTTATCCTTATCCCTATCCCCGATCAAACCCTGGCTCCTCTTCCATACCCACAACCTCCTCTCCTCGGCCTCCTCCTCCGCCGCCTTCGACCCGAGAACCCGCTCCTGGCTCCGCCTCCATCACCACCACCACCAGCAGCCTAACGCCATCACCGGCTGCTCCAATTTACAGTTCTCGATCACCCCATCGAAGCTTTCCTTCTCTACCGACCCGCTCCGGCTCCGCTGGCGCCACATCACCCCGCCCCCAACATGGCGAATCGACCCTTTAATCGCCTTCGTCGGAGACGCAATTGTCGTCGCCGGCGGCGGGTCCGAGTACGTCGACGACCCTCTCGCGGTTGAAGTCTATTACCCTGATTCCGGCGACTATTCCGACAGTGGCCGGTGGGAGGCGGTGCAGTCGATGCCGGTGGTCCTCAAGGACTCCGCCGCCCCCACATGGCTCGCGGTCGCCGCCACCAGAGAGAAGATGTTGGTGACGGAGAAGGCCACCGGGCTGACGTATGTGTTCAGCCCGGTGACTAAATGCTGGACTGGACCGCATAACATCGGCTCAGCCCACCAATCCTTTTCATACTGTACCATTGCCTCCTACGGCTCCGATGTGGTTTTCGCTGCATTGATTGGACAAGCAAATGAATTCAAGAAACTGATGCTTTGGAGGGTGGCGATCGACGGGGACGATATCCGGTTGATCGAGCCTCCGATCGGGGAGGTTCCGATGGAGTTGACGGAGGAAGTGATCGGTTCGATTTCGGTGATGATTTGTGATGGGTTTGTGTTTGTGTATAATGCCGAGGCGCCGGAGACGGTGGTGTATGGGGAGATTGATAGTGGTGGGGTGGTTGATGGGTGGGAGAGTGTGAGGAATGTGGCGTGGAAGGAGAAGAAGATAATGGAGAGGGTGGTTGTCGGGGTCGGGAAGGTAGGGTTTGGTGATCTGCAGCGGGCGGTGTGGCAAGGGGAGTGCACGTTTCAGGAAATGATAACGAAAGAATGTAAGTGACAATCTCTCTTACTATTTTTTTTTCTATTGTCATGGTAATTTCTGCAGTTGTGGTCTTATTAACACCTCGAGATACTTAAAATGATATATTTCAGAAATGACAAATGTGAAATGCCATGTGAAGTTCAAGAGATGCATCATCTCCCATCAATTTGGCATAGATGTCCCGATCCAATAACATATGTCCTATAGTGGAGGAGAATACGAAGAAGAGTGTCGAAGAAAATGTGGTAAAAGTTGTCGGTCGTGTATATGATGGTGACATATGATGGAAGTTACAGAACAAAATTATTGATCGACACGAGGATGCATATGCATACCTTGGGATTGTAATTGTGGGTGGGTCTGTGTTTGTAAAAGTTTTGGAGTTTGTCCAAAGTTTGATTAATTAATCATGTACAAAAGATGCTTTGAGTAAAATACTTCTATGGAACGTGTGTGATTTGCATTCTTTTTCATCGAATCTTATCTAATTGGTCTCTTTTGAGAGATGGTTCTCTTGATTAACATACTTAATTATCATCGCGATGATTGAATTAGTGGTTTAACCACCACATTTGGTCGTTAAATGACTTGAATTTTGGTAGGGTGATCGTGGGAAATTTGGCTGGTCCATCTTCTACTATGGGATACTTTATTGAGGGTACGCTGTTTTTGCCTTGTTCGTATGCTTTTACTTAATCGAGAGTGCTTTTTGAAGACTATAGAAGGGACCCTCCAACTGCAAATACTTATTGTCCTTTATATCGTTGGACCATATTGCGAGCTGAGTATTACTATATCTTAGTACTGTATCTAAATGAATCATACGGTCAACATTTTCATCTTTGTCGAATTAAGTCTTTTTTTTCTTTTTTTCTTTTTTTAAATGTTGTCGAATTAAGCTTTTGATCGATATAATGGAATGAAAACTACCAATTTTTTTAATATAACGTTGAATTCTGTCCGCTGGAGTGGCTGCACGCAGATTGAGAAGTTGTAATGTAGTTTTCCTTTAATTAATACGTCATCTACAATTCCTTAATTACGTTTATGTATATGTCTTGTCGTAGAGTGAGTATAATACTAACAGTATTTGACACTTTGTGGGAGTGAGCATGAATCAATTTTATGATGTGGGGACGGCGGTGTCGGTGCATGCTGGATCATGCATGATCGATGCGAGTCAACTGAGTCACTTATTCAATGTTATCCTATTCGAGTCAGCAACGTTTTGGATAATCGACAACCTAGAATAATAATCCGACTAGTCAGTTGTGGCAGTGAACATGCCAAGAGTCAGTTGCCAGATATCGTTTTTCCGAATCTTATACTCCCACCATTTCAACTTAATCACCATCTATATTGATTCCTTTCTTACGATCTTTGTCGAGATTAATACAAGTATCTGAAAAGTAAACTGAAAAAACTAAATAAAAATTCTGATTGTCCATTTATGAATAGAAATAATATCGATGAAAGTAACGGATGTATCGGGTGTGTACTTGAACAAGTGGGTAAGATTGCAAGTCATAACTTTCCTTAGAAATTAAGAAAATAAGGAAGTACATGAAGACACATCTAGGACAGATATAGCCTGTTGCTACTATTTATAAAGTTAACGGTGCACATCAACCTTTTGCATGTCTATTCATAAGACAAAGTCACGCAAATATCGTTGTAACAATTTCTGCCATGAAATAAAGAAGTATCTTGCCCGTCTTTTATTAGCCATTTGATATTTTCCACTGGATGAATAAAATTTAGGACCCAAACGTGGTTTTATGTAATCTACTTATTATTGTATGGCTAATTTGACTTTGCGCACAACTTTAAAATGTCGACGTTATGATTGCTAATGTCCTTCCTCAGTCCTTTGTCTCGTCTTCACGAGGGAGATCTTTTATACATGGGCCACAAAAAAAGATGCAATACAGAACACGCACTGCTCCAGTCTTATATGGGCCTGTTTTCGTAATGGGCCAAAGATGGAACTACTATGACGAAAATGATGCAGCAATGTTCATGATCATTTAAACCAAAGATGATGTTGTATAATTGTATTGTTCCGTATAGTAAGTTTCAGGATTGATCAACCAAACACATATCCAACAATTGATGCCTCGCTTATTACCTCCCTAGCCATGTCGTTGACCCAACGCTACGAGAAAAATTGGCACACTTGTTTGCATCTTACTAGTTGTATAAAACACCTAAACATTAGTTTTAAACAGTTTCCCAACATATCAGAAATCATTTCCACGGATCATAAAAAGCCTAAACGGCTGTTTGGTATTTATAAGAAATGATTTCAATTGTTTTAATTGTGGTCTACATAGAAATAATGCTGGTGAAAATAACGGATGCATCGTGTATGTGTTGTACACCAAATCTGTACTTGAACAAGTCCAAGTTTTAATAGATGAATGGAGACGCATCTACGACAGATATGGCATGTTGCAAGTATTACAAGGTTAATAGTGCACATCTACCTTTTGCATGTATATTCATTCATTACACAAAGTCGAGGAGATGTTGTACCAATTTTCAGCCTTTAAAAGATTGTTACATTTCAGAAGCATCTTGCACATTTTTTGCTATTGGATATTTTTCACTCAACTAGTCGATGCATAAAATTTACGACCTAAACATACTTTAAATTATTAATATATTCTTGTATGTTAATTTGACTTTGCGTACAACTTTAAAATGCCCATGTTATGGTTGCTAGTGTTTTTTCTCGGTTCTTGTGTCGTCTTCATGAGGGAGATCTTTTATGCATGGGCCACAGCAGAGATGCAATACAGCGGACACACTGGTCCAGCCTTATATGGGCCTGTTTCCTAATGGGCCAAAGATGAAGCAGCAGTGATGAGCATGGAATATTACATATGATGCTGTATTACATAATTTTTTTTCAATGAAAAAAAAACATAATGGAACAGCACCTTGGACATTTTGGCTTCAACAGTCGAGGATCTAGATCCCTAAAACACACCCCGTTCATTCTCTTTTTTTTACAGGACAGAATCTTCGATTGTATTTTCCTGTGTTGTTTTTCTGTGAAAATTATGATCCATTGGATCTCAATCAAAAATAAATTGAAGCTCCTAAAAATTAAATCCAATGACTCTCATTTTCTACGATACATAATGCAGGAGAAGATTTCCTTTTTTACAGCACCTGTCACACTTTTTCTCAGTTTTTAACGCAAAACACTTTCATTTCAATCGGGCATAAACAAGAGAAAAAACACAAATTGGAAAACAACAGTTCACCTGCTCCTACTAATTAGCCCCGTTGTGCTGAATGTGCATATGCTCTCCACCCTTTTGGCCCTTTTGTTTTGGTTGTTTCTTTGAATTGAGAAAGAGACTGGAAAAGGGCAGACTGTTTCTGACTTGATTCGGTGTGATTTCGTTTGTTTTGATCCGAAAAGTTTACATCTTTCTTTGAATCGTTGCCATTTGAGCAACTCGAAGAGTAAAAGAGACTAACCCCACTAGGAAATTTGTGGGGTTTGGGTGAATTTTGTGGGGTTTGGGTGAATGTTGTGATTGCGAGGAGCCTCACAGGGGTTGCAGCATTGCCCAGATCTCAAAAGGGTGTTTTGCATTGCCCTTTTGTTTCTCAAGTCCTTCCCTTTTTGCCCTTTCCTTCACCTTCAACCCATTTGGGTTCATATCTTTTGGGAATGTGAGGGTTTGGACTGAGTTTTGAGGAATTTTGGGGGTTAGAATGGGAATTGGGTTGATGGGGTTGAGCCATTTGGATTTCATTTTGTGATAACTAAGGGTATTTGGGGTTTGAGAGTGGTTTTGTTTCAATGAGGTAGTTGAAGGTGACCAAGTGGATGATAAAATGGCTACATTGCTTGTTTGTGTTGGTGATTTGGGTCAATTGGTACTTGGTTTTGGAAGATAGTGACATTGGATTTGGAATTGGGTCATGGAGAGGAGAGATTGTCGGCTTCCATGGCTGTATTTGGTGCTTTTGATAATGGTGGTGGAGGTTTGTTTTGCAGCTCTCTCTCCTTCTGGTGTAAATTATGAAGGTAGGTTATGTCTCTTCTCTTTTGGGTTTCTCTGCAACTTGGGTTTAAATTCTCTGGTACTTGCTGATCTTGGAGAGTAAGTACTCGAGATTATTGGAAACCTAGGGATTGCCGTATTTGTAACCTATTGTTTTTCATGATGTTATTAGTCAGTATAATTATTTTCTATTATTGGACTTGTCATTTAATAATTTAATGTGTGTTTAAATTGTCATTATTGGATAATGGATATTGAGAAATGAAGCTGCTCATCCCCTCTGGTTCCCATGTATGCCAATGGCATAGTTTTCCGACAGAGTGATAAAGTGATGGTGTTGAAACTCGAGACTTCAGCATTTGGGACCAGAGAAGACTGTCTAATATCTTGAATTGATGGTGGCGAGGTTGTAAGCATGTTGCCTGCAACGTGAGAGTGGTTTGATAAGTTGTAGAATGCTTTGATTTTTGTTATGCATTAGGGAAGTACCTATTGAGTGGACTGTAAAGCATCACTCAGGCAGATCATAATCTGTATAAGTGCATGAGGACATGCCGTTCGAGTAACTTGGTTATATCCTGAAAATATTTTCTCTTGGGAGTGCCTTGCATTTTTTCCTGCAGTGTTGATTAAGGTCAGATCATGACCCTTTGCCCTTTACCTTTTGAAAACTCATTCAGTTGTAGCTCTAATTGCTATGAAGAATGAGCTGAAAGATCCATATAATGTTCTAAACAACTGGGATATCAATTCTGTGGATCCATGTAGCTGGAGGATGGTTACTTGCAACTCTGATGGCTATGTGTCCGCCTTGTGAGTGTTCAGTTTTAGCTTGAACAAATTCAGACTTTATGATATTGGTTATCAAAGTCTTTGAGGGTTTTTCGGCTAGCTCTTGGATTATAAGTAAAGTCTTTATGCTTAACAGGGGACTTCCAAGCCAAAGTTTATCTGGTAGATTATCACCTGCAATTGGAAACCTCACCAATTTGGAATCAGTGTAAGCTTATTCATTGATATGATGGTTGCTGTTGCAATAGTAAAATGTACATGGACTCGTTTCATTTCTATGGATAATTGTGAGCTGATGATCATTTCATTTTATGCCTTTTACTAAATCTTGTAGGTTGCTGCAAAATAATGCGATTTGTGGTCCTATTCCTGATGCTATAGGGAGCTTAGAGAAGCTTCAAACGTTAGACCTCTCCAACAATTCGTTTGATGGTGTTATACCTAGTTCTATTGGGGAGTTGAAGAACCTCAATTACCTGTAAGTCAGATTGAGTCTTTACTGAATGGTTTTGATGTTTGTTTGAGTGGAGCGTTTGAATACAGAAGGTTTAATATATCTAGTACCTGTTAATGTCTGTCTTGCATTGTTTAGAGCATGCATTTGTTTGGAGAAAAAAAATATTTGTTGACTACAGCAACATATTTATTCAATTATTCTTAGTTGTAATACATTTCTGCATCCTGCCCGTGTTCCTTATTCTAAATTTATTTTGTCATATTTCTTATTTGAACAAGTTAGGCGTCTGAACAACAATAGCCTCAGTGGGCCATGTCCAGATTCTCTCGAAGAGATCGAAGGTCTAACGCTGGTGTAAGTTCTTTGATGATATACTGTTATTTAAGTAGATTTGAGTTCAAACTTCATGATTACACCTTACCAGCATTCGTTGTAAATAATCATCCAGGGATATTTCTTTCAACAATCTCAGTGGCTCTCTGCCTAAAATTTCTGCCAGAACATTCAAGTACGTCTTCCTGTTGCTTGGATGTTGAGGTTAACTCATCCTTGTAATAGATAATACCTTCAGTCTAATGATGCCACTTTTTCGACTTTGATTGTTATCAGAGTAATAGGTAACCCTTTAATCTGTGGAGCAAGTTCAGAGAACTGCTCAATTATGAATTTCGAGCCATTAGCTTCATCACCTGATGCTTTTAAAGGTACAACAATGGTTATGTGCATCTACATATTTCTTTCATTCTGCTTCTCCCACTGCTTATGGGATCCATTTATTTCTCGGGCGTTTTACTTCATCTTTTCAGGCCAATTGAATTCTAGAATCAAAGGCCATATGGTGGCTGTTGCTTTTGGTTTGAGCTTCGGCGCTGCATTCCTACTTGTACTGATCCTTGGGTTGGGTTCTTTGTGGTTTTATGGTCGTAATCGACAAATCTTCTTTGATGTCAATGGTTAGTTGCTTGATTAACTTCCAATAAATAGACATTTCTTTCTCTTACTTTTTCCAAAATTTTAAGACATTTTCTGCTTCATTTGTTCATTCTGTTGTGGTAAGTTCCATTTTAAATTTGTTTGCAGAGCAATATGACCCTGAGGTATGTCTCGGTCATTTGAAAAGTTATGATTTCAAGGAACTGATAGCAGCAACCGACCATTTCAACCCAAAAAATATACTCGGGAGGGGCGGTTTTGGAGTAGTATACAAAGGTTGCTTGAATGACGGGACCCTAGTGGCTGTGAAAAGGCTGAAGGACTACAACTTAGCAGCTGGAGAAGTTCAATTTCAGACTGAAGTTGAGACAATAAGCTTAGCTGTCCATAGAAATCTTCTCCGGCTTTGCGGATTCTGCACCACAGAAAATGAAAGGATTCTTGTTTACCCATTTATGCCAAATGGAAGTGTTGCATCTCGACTCAAAGGTACATTTTCTGTAGGTTTTTTTTTCCATGAGAACATTTTGTATAGTTTTGGTTTTAGGTTTTTTTTTTTATTATTTATAATTTTGTTGTCTTAGCTTAATTATGTTTGGATTTGTTTTCTGTAGTGTTGCAAGTTTATAGTATGTAGTTTCTTGCAGATCATGTCCATGGTCGGCCTGTGCTAGACTGGTCGAGGCGAAAAAGGATTGCTCTGGGTACAGCAAGGGGACTGTTGTATTTGCATGAGCAGTGTGACCCGAAAATTATTCACCGGGATGTAAAAGCAGCTAGCATTCTGCTTGATGGGAAGTTTGAGGCTGTGGTTGGTGATTTTGGATTGGCAAGGCTTTTAGACCGCCACGAATCTCATGTGACGACAGCTGTTCGTGGTACAGTAGGACACATTGCTCCCGAGTACTTGTTATCCGGCCAGTCATCTGAGAAGACAGATGTCTTTGGTTTCGGTATACTGCTTCTTGAACTGATCACAGGTCAGAAGGCAATGGATTTTGGAGGTGAAGCCAATCAGAAAGGTGTAATGCTCGATTGGGTAAGCTCATCTCTCTTCTCACTAATTATTTCCATTTTCCCATTTTTTGTTACAAAAATCTTATTTTAGAATGTAAGAAATGACCAAAGTGCTTATTCAAGTCTTTAAATTTAATTTCTTTGCGGGAGAATGGGTGTTGGAGATTTTAGCTATGCCAATACACTGTTTATGGAAAAACTTAAATAGTAGACATATGATATATAACGGTCTGAATGATCGAATATATGTTTTGATCGAATATGTGAGAGTTTTAGGGTTCACAACATGTGGTGGTTGTGTTGCCTAGGAATCGCACTTATGTTCACCCAGTTGGCCAATTCTTCTCGGGTTACAATTCTTAGCTTAGTTTTGATTTGCAGGTCAAGAAGCTGCACCATGAAGGGAAGCTTAATCAACTGATAGACAAGGACCTGAAGCAGAACTTTGACAGAGTTGAGCTGGAGCAAATGGTACAGGTAGCTCTATTATGTACACAATTCAATCCCTCTCATCGACCCAAGACGCCAGAAGTCCTAAGGATGTTGGGAGGCGATGGCGTTGCTGAGAAATGGGAAGGCTCCCAGAAGCTTGAAACCCCAAGAACTCGGCAACCTGACCTTCCACCTCGAAGATACTCGGATTATATAGAAGAATCATATAGAGGAATCAGGGATCGTGGTCGAAGCTATGGAGCTCTCAGGTCCCAGGTAGGCTTGATTATTCTTTTAGATTCCACATAGATATAGCGGGACAATATCGAAGTGTTCGTATGTCAATTCTCAAGGAATTTGATGAGCTGATGCTGAATTGGTTCAGCTCGTGGCGACATGAGTTAGTCTTTCGGTCCAAGTTACTATACAACTGAAGAAATTTTGTGATAGTTATAAATAGAATTTTTCTACAACTCTCAAAGAGGATGGCGATTGAGAGAGAGGACAGAGGAGAGCTCCTGAATTGGGAAATTGGAAATGCCAATCCTAAAATCTTGCGCTGATCCAACCTCATCCTCACCCTTGTATTGTCATTATTTTGTTCATCTCCGTTGTCAAATGGCGTAATGCCCTTGTCCATTTTCTCCTTCTCCCTCTTTTCTTCTCTTCTTTTCTCTCCTCCTTGGTCGATCCCAAATCCTCCTTATCATCTTTCCACATCCCTCATCCAAAAAAAAAAAAAAAAAAAAGGAAAACAAGTTGATCAATTGAGAAGGAGAAAAGATAAGGAATGAACGTGATGGTGTTGGCAGAGGGCTTCGGTGGTGCGGAATGCATAGGATTGGCACCATGGGTGGTGAAGCTATCCCAGTTTCCATTTGTCATGTTGCAGCTGCAGATGCTGGTGGTTTTCTGCGTCACACAAACCCTTCATCACCTCATATTCAAGCAGCTCCATTTGCCTCCCATCGTCTCCCAATTATACGTATGTTATCTTACTGTCTACACTTTCTTTTTTTCCTTTTTTCTTCCGTTGTTGCGTTTGCTCCGATTAGTAATTTCATCCCCCTCATTGCATTGCATATGCTCACGATTAATGAGAACCATGATCCCCTTAATGAATTGGCTAGCATTGTCTACGGATGTGGGTACAAGAGAAGGCTGCTGTTCCAATTAGCTTTATCTCTGATTTTGTGAATATTATTCATCTCTCCAATAGATGAGATTATTTACAAAACAATAAGTTTATGTATTGATGAAACAATTGCAAGAGGTCAATAGGAGGATATCTATTCTAGTCTCTAGATATATGCATCAATCATGTCCAAAGTTAAAGAGAACACACAAAAGGCATAGCTATTGTGTTGTGTGGCTAAGGCTATATTGACCACCTGATGGACTACGTTGCCAAACTAAATACTACTTCTTCCATCGCAGATAAATTACGATGTGTTGACTTGATACGATTATTAAGGAATGCATTGATTTTATGGTGTTTTATCTTTATATCTTTGTGAGTGAGTGAAAAAAATTATGGATGACTGGATAGAGAAAAAAATAATGAGAGAAAAGATGATTTGATATAAAGTAGGGGTAGTTTGAGTTTTTTATCATTTTAAAGTTGTCTAAAATAAAAATATTGTAATTTATATGAGATGTTCATTTTCAGTAATGTGTTGTAATTTATTTAGAACGGAGGGAGTACTATAATTCACATATCTCGGTAAAAAATCCGTGCTCTCATAGAAGGAAGGCAAAAGCCCCATCTTTTGTATTTAACGTATGCATCCATTTCTTGTTATACATGCAGGCTGGTATTCTTCTTGGTCCTTCAGGCTTGGGGAGGAACCCAGTGTTTCGCGAAATGATATTTCCTCACCTCACTACTAGTGTCTGGAAATGCATCACTATGCTATCATATACCTTCACCCTCTTCACGGTCTCGGTCAAGATGGACTTCGGCATCATTTTCAAAACTGGTAAAAAAGCTTATTGTCACGCCCGAAATTTTTTGCGCTCTCGAGCACACCACGCTAGTCTCTTGATCACCTACATTTTGCTCTCAAAGGAAAATGAAGGTCTTATTGGAAGACTCTAGAATTCTCTTGAGTAGGGGAAAACTCTAGATTTCTCTAGAGAAGTATGAAGTTCTCTTGCGCACTTTAGATTTATCTAGAGAAGTGTGAAGTTATCTTGTAAATACTGGATTTCTCTAGAATATTCTAGGAAACTCTAGGAAGTGTATAGAATTATATAGGATTCTCTACCATTCTTGGCAAAGCCTATACCACCCCTCATTTGTAACCATCAACCAACAAGATCAACCAAGATCCACAAGATCCACAAATCTTCAAGTTTTCAATACAAAGCGAAGTTTGAGAGTATTCCAAGTTTTCTTGTGAGTTTAAACTCTTGAGAGTGTTTGAGAGTTAGGCTGACTTAGCATACTCGAGATAAGGTTTGTTAAGTGTCGTACGGTCTAGAGTTAAAATCTGTGACACTGCCAAGAGGCCTTTGAAGCATTAAAGCGAGTCATTAGCGAGGAACCAGTCCTTACCTTGTCGGACTATAGCAAGCCGTTTGAAGTTCATACGGATGCTTCGGATTTTGCTATTGGGGGTGTGTTGATACAAGATGGTCACCCCATAGCTTATGAAAGCCGAAAACACAAAGACACGGAGCGACGTTACACCGTGCAAGAAAAGGAGATGACAGCTGTGGCGTATTGCCTACGCACGTGGCGTCATTACTTGTTGGACGACAAGTTTGTAGTCAAGACCGACAATGTGATCACAAGTTATTTTCAGACATAGAAGAAGCTCAGCCCAAAGCAGGCACGCTGACAGGACTTCTTGGCTCAGTTCGATTATGTCATGGAGTATAAACCGGGTAAGGTTAACCTGATAGCGAACGCTTTTAGCCGTAAGGCCGAACTTGTTGTAATCAGTAGACCCAAGAGTTCTCTACTCGACAACATTCGAGAAGGGTTGCAGCACGATTCCTTTGCCAAAATCTTGTTCGAGTTTATAAAGCCAGGGAGGACACGAAGATTTGGGAGAAGGACAGGATGATCTATGCCAAGAAGAATCGTTTACATGTGTCAAAGTGGGAGAATTTGCAGCGCGAGGTTCTCAAGGAGTGCCATGATTCCTTATGGGCCGGACACCCGGGACAGCGACGGACACATGCTTTGATGGAGGGCATGTATTTCTGGCCGCACACGAGGGAGGACGTGGAGTCCTATGTGCACACTTGTCTTGTATGCCAACAAGGCAAAGTTGAGCATAGCAAGCCGACGGAATTGTTCGAACCGCTGTCTATCTCGGAACGTCCGTGGGAGAGCATTTCGATGGATTTCATCGTCGGACTGTCCAAGTCAGAAGGATGCGGCACTATCATGGTCGTTGTGAACCGATTCTCAAAGTATGGCATATTCATCCCTGTGACAAAAGAGTGTCCCGCAGAGGAAGCAGCCCGCCTCTTTCTAAAGAACGTGGTCAAATATTGGGGAATTCCTCGGAGTATCGTGAGCGACAGAGACGCTCGTTTCACAGGGAGATTCTGGACCGAGTTACTCAAACTTATGGGGTCAATGCTCAATTTCTCAACCACCTTCCACCCGCAAACGGATGGCCAAAAAGAGCGGGTGAATGAGTTGCTTGAGATATACTTACGGCACTATGTGAGTGCTAACCAACATGATTGGACGAAGTTGTTGGACATTGGTAAATTCTTTTACAATCTTCAACGTTGCGAAACGACAAATCGGAATCCGTTCAAGCTCGCAACAGGACAACAACCATTGACTCCCAGTGCCGTGACAACGGGCTATACGGGGTCGAGCCCGGCGGCCTATAAACTCATCAAGGCATGGTAAGAACAGGCCGATACCGCCCGCGCTTACTTGGAAAAAGCTAACAAGCGCATGAAGAAGTGGACGAACGCTAAACGAAGACAACGAGAGTTTCAAATTGGAGACCTTATCCTTATCAAGCTCTAACCCCAGAACTACAAGGCATTCAGAAGTCTGCACAAAGAGTTGGTTCGATGATACGAGGGTTCGTTCCCTATCGTCAAGAGAATAGGCAAGGTCGCATATATGGTGGAGTTGCCACTAAAGTTTAAACTTCATCCGGTCTTCCACGTGAGCTTGCTCAAGTCTTATCACTCGGACAAGGAAGACCCTGACCGAGGGCAATCGAAGTGTGCCCCATCGATTGTCACTACCTCTTATGACAAGGAGGTAGATGAGATCATTGTCGAAAGAAAGGTCCGCAAGAAACGTGTTCTCCGTTATCGTGAGTTTCTCGTCAAATGGAAGGGGTTGCCTGACAGTGAGGCAAGTTGGGAGCGCGAGATCGACCTTTGACAATTCAAGGAGGAGATTTCGAAGTTTCGAGGTACATAAGAGACGAGGACGTCGTTAGGATAGGTGGGGGAGAATGTCACGTCCGGAATTTTTCGCGTTCTCGAGCACACCACGCTAACCCCTTGGTCACCTATATTTTGCTTTCAAAGGAAAAGGGAGGCCTTATTGAAAAATTCTAGAGTTCTCTAGAATAGGGGAAGACTCTAGATTTTTCTAGAGAAGTATGGAGTTCTTTTACGCACTCTAGATTTATCTAGAGAAGTGTGGAAGTATCTCGTAAATATTATATTTCTCTAGAATACTCTAGGAAACTTTAGAAAGTGTATAGAATTGTATAGGATTCTCTAGAATTCTTGGCAAGGCTTATAAATAGGTTTGTCATCCCTCATTTGTAACCATCAACCAACAAGATCAACTAAGATCCACAAATCTTCAAATTTTCAATACAAAGCGAAGTTTGAGAGCAACCAAGCTTCCTTGTAAGATCAAACTCTTGAGAGTATTGAGAGGTAGGCTGATTTAGTATACTCGAGGCAAGGTTTGCTAAGTGTCGTACGGTTTTAAAAAAAAGCCCGTGACATTATGTCATCGGCCTCTTGGCTTTTATTGGAACTTTGACCACAAGCTTCTTAACTCGTCTCTTGCTCGACAAGCACTCGGGCTCGAAACAATCTGAAAAGGATCTTTCCTTTAGCTCCACCGTGCTTTCTGTGACTTCTTTCCCTGTTATTGCATGCCTTGTTACCGAGTTGGGCCTTCTTAACTCTGAGCTCGGACGCTTGGCATTATCTTCAGCCCTTGCTGCAGAAATCATGAGCATTTCTGTCATGTCTTTTAATAACAACTTTCTGCCCGTGCTATTTAAGCAGCGGACATTGCTGACAGCATGTTTCTATGTATCCGGTATCATACTTATGATCGTTGTCGGCATGGGTGGGATGAGACCAATGATGCGTTGAATGATCAGTGAGACGCCCCAAGGCAGGCCTGTTAAAAACGCCTTCCTGCTGATTTCGTTTCTTGTAATGTTGGTCGGCTGTCTATTCTCAGAACTGAGTGGACAGTTTGTTCTTTTAGGGGCTTTTATTGTTGGTGCTGGTGTATCGGATGGGCCACCACTTGGGTCGTCGGTGGTAGAAAAATTTGATGTCTTCATTTGCGGAATACTTGAGCCTTTTTTCATCACGACTTGCGCCATGAGGACAAATGTGTTCTCTCTCCAGAAGGACCATGGCGAAATACCAATTATCATCATGTGCGTCTTTGCGGTTGTTTTTGCCACAAAGATCACTATCTGCTTCTTTTGTGCTGTTTATAATAATATGCTGTTTACTGATGCTTTAGCGCTTGCTTTGATACTGTGCAATAAGGGCAGTGTTGACATTGCATCTTACACTTGGTTTAGGGACATACAGGTTAGTAGGTCTCCCTTGATCTCAAATCATATCTCAAGTTACTTCTATTGAGTCTTAACTTTTCAGTCATTCATTTTAATGGAATTTCATAGATCAATTTATTTGTGCCGGTTACAACACTGTCGTGTTGTATAAGTGGTTTGAACTAGATCGGATACTGTAGTGGTTGTTTTATGTTGGTTATGTTGCTTGTTTTGCCTACTCATAGCACGAGCAACTCAATGCAGACTCTAGTAGTTAGGATCTGACTATGTTGGTGATGACTTTCTTTGTTATTTTTTACTTGGCAGAATATATCAGAGGAATGCTTTACGGCGTTGACTCTTTGTGGTACATTTGCTGCTACTGTAGTCCCAGTGACGGTGAAATTCCTCTACAATCCCATGAACATACGGGTTACCAGACTAGAAACATCAGCTACTGCAGACCCATCCTGAGACCCGATAACATTGTTGCCGTTACCAATCTGCTAAATGTGTCTAGCCCCACAACGGAGACCCCTATTGTAGCTTACATCCTCCACCTCATGAAACTAGTTGGTCGTTTCACATCCTGTCTTCATTTCCCATGATATGCAAAAGAAAAAGGCCTCATACCGTTCATACTCCGAAGAACTTATCTGGGCTTTGGATCGTTTCGAAAACAACAACAAAGGCAATGCATGATGATATATGCACGCTCGCCCTTGACAAACTAGCTTCTGTCACCATACTCCCTTTCCACCGGAAGTTTGGATTTGAGGGCTCGGTTGATTTTGAAGATCATGAACAGAGGGTCCTCAATACGAGTGTCCTGGCTAGGTCTCCTTGCTCAGTTGCAATCCTTGTGGACAGGGGACACTACCAACGTTCTTTTTCAAGCCAGACGTTGATCTCAATCATGTCATCAGAAGCTCTTTTCTCCGTGGCAGTGATATTCATCGAGGGGAATGATGACAGGGAGGCATTGGCATATGCCAAACGTATGGTCCAAGGTAACAGGATCAGGCTAACCGTGATTCGTTTTGTTGCTCAGAACCATGATGATGAGCTGCATCCGCTTGATACGATTGCATTGTCCGATGTAGAAAATTTGACAGCTGAGGATCAACGGATTACTTATGTAAAGGAGACGACCAGAGATGGGGGAGAGACAGCCTCAAAAATAAGATCAATGACTGTCGATCATAACATGATGATAGTGGGAAGACGGTTTGGTTTGGATTGGATTGTCCTCAGACATCGGGTCTCTCAGAATGGACAGAGCTACCGGAACTCGGAATCTTGGGAGACCTGCTCTCCTAACCCGATCTTCGGTGTAGGACTTACATCCTAGTGGTGCAACAACAGCAACAATGGATTCGATAGTGCCCTTGGCCTGTATTGAAAGCCTGAAACACTATATTCATGTTCATCTGACTTTTGAATTATTGAGACTGCTGTCATATATGTGTATCTAACAGATAGCTCTAGTATACATGTAAACCCTTTTTTTCTGTTACATGTTGTGATGCGCTTACTATTTATAGTCCATTAGATCTTCTTGGTATGTATATGTGATCATAAAATGCTTCTTCAAACATCAAAACGGCAATGCAACTATGCTTTCCAAGGTTTACAAGAAAAGCAAAAGTGAGGGCAGAACACATGAAAAAGAAAAAAGGAGGAAAAAAGAACGCTATACTTTTATGAAGAACAGGAATCTTCAGAAATGCTCTACATGAGGACTTCAAACAGCGATGCGACCACGCTTCCCGTCCCACCGAGAAGAAGACTTAGACTTGATCCCCCGTGAATCATCAAAACGGAAATCACAACGACCAAGCGAATCATGTTCATAGGTTTGAATCTACTACTCTTTTTGGCTTTGGAAGACTTGTGCCCGCCTAAATGATCACCGCTAAAAGTATCAGCATTGCGACCAATATCCACTGTCTTTTTCTTATCCTGGAGAGTGGACTACGGGATCAAGATATAGATGCGGTCTCTCTTGAGCTCGGAGTCAGGTGACAGGATAAGAATCCCCCTGGCGTTGGGGGTGCTCATGTATTGAAGGTGCCTCAAATCGTCTTTTTCGTGTGGTCCGCGTTGTCCGCATGACTTCTCCTTCCCGCCTTCTCTCCGTGTGGAGTTCGTGTTTTCGCGTGGCTTCTCCGTATTTGGTTCTTAGTATGAGAAAAGGAAGAGGCAGAAAGAGAAAAGATGCGGGGAAGAGCAGTGAGAGAGCAAAAGGGAAAGGGAAGTTTGAGTGGCAGAGAGAAGTTAAGGAAGGAGAGGAGTGAGGTGTTAAATATACACATAAAAACACATTGAGGGTTTAAGGGATTTGTTTTAAAAATTATTATCTTTATCCCTTATTGTGAGATTCTTAATATTTTGAGTGTAACTCCTTTTGTATTTCCTCATTTGGTTAGTGGATTCTTCGTCGTCGGCGATCGCCCGTGGTTTTTCCCGTAAGGGTTTCCACGTAAAAGTCTTTATCTCATTTATTTTTACGTACTTGTTATTGTTTGTGTTTATTATTAACAGACCCATTCGTAACAAACTGGTATTAGAGCTTGGAACGTTTCAATCCTTATTTTCTACACCGGGTTCGCCCACGTAGGCTTAGGAACGAACGTTGTTAAGCTTGGGATTTAAGTTATATTTTTTGCGGATCAGTTTTCGTGTATTTTTTCCATAAAAATTTATTTCCCTTGTATGAACAGTGCTGAAACAGTGTTCAAACAGTACTGAACAGTGTCGTGAACATTATCGTGAATAGTGTACGGACATAGCCACTGTTTACAGTATTCCGGTGAACAATACTCCGGCAGGAATAGTGTTT
Organism: Drosera spatulata; assembly: GCA_035668315.1. Lineage (NCBI taxonomy): Eukaryota > Viridiplantae > Streptophyta > Magnoliopsida > Caryophyllales > Droseraceae > Drosera > Drosera spatulata. The sequence goes on from JAOVYX010016478.1 coordinate 23,865, forward strand.
CCGGCTTTACAGCTGTATCTTTACGGACAAGATAAAAGACAAAGGGGTTGATAAGTTACCGACAGAAATGAAAGACGAAGACAAGATGAAGATAGATAAAAAGACACGTACGGTTTTACAGTTGTATCTTTCTGATGACGTTCTTCATAACGTCCTGAAGGAAAAATCTGCCAAGACTCTTTGGGATAAGCTGTCCAACTTATACATGAGCAAATCTGTTGTTTCTCGTTTGTACATGAGGCAGCGTCTCCATTCTTTCAAAATGAAGGAGTCCACTACCTCACTAGAAAAGCACTTGACAGAGTTTCAGACTATCCTTATTGGTCTGAAAAATGTTGGAGTCACCATCGATGATGAAGAGGCGGCGGTCATTCTGTTGTGTTCACTCCCTAGTAGTTACGAGGCCTTTGTGACTACTATGATTCATAGTAGGGATTCTTTGTCACTGGAAGACGTTAAGACATCTTTGACCAGTAGCCATATGAGACACCAACTCTTGGAATCGTCCAGGCCCTCGAGCTCTGATGATGCGCTATTCATCAGAGGGAGACAGGATCGAAGACAATATGATAAGTTCAGAGGCCGATCCAAGAGTAAAAGCTCGAAGAAATCCGACTCTTGTCATTATTGTCATCAGAAGGGACATTGGAGGAACGAATGTCCTAAACTGAAGAACAAGCAAAAGAAGGAGGAAGCCCCAGT
>JAOVYX010016479.1:0-24554 GCA_035668315.1 Drosera spatulata
GTGGCCTCTAAGCTATTCATTGTAAACTCTGTGATCTACACAAGTGCCATAACACACAATTTCTGCAAGCTAATTCATCATCCCCTCTCGCCATATTCCATGAACTTATTCTCGTATCTCTGAGCGATCAGATATGCAAGGCACCACTGACCATCCCTCAATGATCATGACGATCATATCAACACTAATAATACAAGGATAAGGGTTCATTCCAAATAATACAATCAGCTGTAAGTATTCACATGCTAACTACCTTCTTACCTGAACCAAGTGTGCATCTCTATCCAATACAGAGCCAGGACCAATAAAAACAAACAAAATAGGTGAAAAGTAGGTTGGCTATTTGGTCTTGTGGAGCTTGGTTGTAAGGGTAGGAATATAAAACGAGTCAAGACATTGGCGTATCTCTATATTTACCCCATCAAGGCATTGTGCCTTTAACAAAAACACACTAACCACTCTAAACCAAACATACAACACTCTCGTGTCATCCCTTTATTAGGATTTATTATTTCTCGAGTCTAAACAATTTTAAGATGGCATAATTTTTTGTTTCTTTTTCTTCTTCTTCTTCTTCTTCCTTTTTTAAATGAATATGAAACAAAGAAATAAACACGTCACGTGTGCCATATTACAACGCTACGAACAACCATCCTATACAATATATCCCACATATGACCACCTTGACTCGCATATGCGATAGGGTTCAAAAGGGTTCTTTTGTGGAGCTTCATGATGTAAGCAATAAAGAACAACTCCAATGATGAGTGTTAGCATGCCTAATCAAAACAACGTATCACATAGAATACGAGATAAAAGGGAGAAAAATAGAGGGATAATAGCGTTAGGTAAGGGAGGTTTACAGGGTTATGGCTACAACAACGAAGAGAAATAAAATGATCTACGAAGCACACCCCACCGCCTTACCACTACTAAGTAGCAAGTAGCTTAACCTCAATGTCTAATAAAAGTCTAGCCTTATCGTTTCCCTCAAATCGCATGTTCAATCCTTCATAAAACGTGCCTTTGCTAGAGATTCTAACCTACCAATACTTCGGATGAAATTCTGCTATGAAATCAAGCTGGGTTTTCATCTTAGGCCATTCTTATTTCTAGTATGACACATATCTCATTTCTTTGTTTTGAGTTAAAACATTTTGCATAACTCGTAAAATCTCTTGTGTAAATTTCTTCACTTAAGAAAAACACAAAATTGTTTTTTTTTTAAACGTTTTCTAAAAATGATATTTTTTTTCAAATTTTTTGTTAACTCAATAAAACATTCCAAAACACGACATAACTACAAGACACAACTAAAACCACATAACTGACTCAATAAATAAAGACTGATGGTAGGAATGCGCAATGCCTCCAATTGTATTGAAATTGATGAACAAAACTTAAAAGTATTCACCATGATGTAGTTAGTGCTCTTAGGCTGAAAATTAATCAGGAATCTGCAGTCTAGGTTAGATGCTGGAGAGCAGACGACCACAAATGGAGAGCATTATGGGCCACCAGATTCAGACTACTACGGAGAATTTTAACAAGGCAGCTAAGACATGCATGGACAACAAAAGATCTGTAAATGCTTCAGGATCTGGGATCAATTTTGCAGACAAGGGCCAATACAGCAATGCATGATGGATTGCATCAGATCAAGGTGAAGACAAGGTTGCATCAGTGACTGGGTATAGACGGGGTCTCAACGATACTAAATGCAGACTGAGTTGCAGCAGACTGGAGTGCAGCAGAGATGGTTCCTAAGGTTGGGGCAGAAGTTTGAGGATTGATCAAATCGAAGATTTGAGGTATGGAGTGGCAGTACGAGGATCAGAATAAAGTGAGATGTCAACATCAGTGAAAGAGTCACATCTGACAAGCTATCAACATCACATCTGATACAGTCACGGGTTCATTCCCTCAGCTTATAAAAGGGGATCACAGAACTCAAAGAACAGTGCTGTTGGATGAAGAATAGAATGTACAAAGTGTGCAAAACTAACCTGAATTCAAACTATTCATAGTGAGCTAAATTGAGGAATAACAGGAAGAAGAGGGTTCACTAGTTTGCATTGAAGAACAAAAGCTGCAGCAGAGTCCAGCAAAGGATCTGTGCAAAGGGTCTAGGTTCTTCACCTCTGACAAGTTGGCAAACTTGTAAAAGGCTTGTCTTGTAACCACAAAACAAGAAGATAGTGAACTCACCTCTTGGATTGACTACACTAGTCACCAAGGAAAGACTGGACTAAGCTCTCATTTATCAGTTGATAACGAGTGTCTGAACCAGTATAAATCCTGTGTTACTTTATTTGTTTTACATTACTTTGCATTTTTAAAACTGTTAGAAATCAATGAAATAGCAAACAGAGATAAATTCTCAAAGTACAAGTCTCTGTTGTAGACACCCTTGGTAGTCTATAAGGATCATCAGTGTATTCAAATCAAATATTTCATTGTATTACACTAAAAAGTTTAATACAACCTATTCATCCCCCTCTCTAGGTTGTACTTGTGTATCTTACAACTGACATAATAATATTTTACAAACCATAGTTTAGAGCATATAAATACCACATAATCTCTCCTCCCCTAAACCAAAATCCTACATTGTCCTCAATGTAAAAATAGTATATGAAAACCATAGGACAATACTCACAAAGTTATATCACTGCTGGGATGGAGATGGTAGTGCGAAGAAATGATGAAGAAACAACCATTGCATTTATTGGATCTGTTGCGTGTTCTGAGGAATCTTATATACACAGATGGTTCCTCTTCTATCCCAGGTGCTGGGATAGGGGAATTACTTCAGTCCCTAGATGGTTGGGAACTTCCATGTTCGGTCCAACTTCAATTTAAAGCCGCTAACAATATGGTAGAGTACGAAGCGCTGATCACAGCATTAAGTATGGCAAAGCATCTAGGAATAACTCGACACATGTGTGCTCAGATTCGTAACTTGTTATAGAACAAGTATCAGAGAGGTGCGAAGTCGGAGAAGTGTTATCCGAATACAAGGATGTAGTCAGGGATTTATCGAATTTTAAATTCGATAAATCCCTTGGGGGGAGAATGGGGCAGCAGGTATACTTATCAAATATCCAGGGATCGCAAATGCTCCGTTTGGCCGACTCTACACTGAAGTGGTATAAGCTCCGAGAAAGAAGAGCGCTAAGTGGGTCAACCCGGTTGATTTTGAGCCATCATGGATGGATGACTTATGAGTGCATAAACACGCATAACTTCTAACTTCTTATCTTTGTTCAATATTTCGTATAATTTAGTGTCTTAATATTTTCTTTTAGTATTGAGAATGTAGATACTGTCGAGTTTCATGTTTTTGTTGCAGAGCTGAAGAAATAGAAGCTGTTTGGTCTGATGAATATTTCGGAGTGTTCAAGAAGATTTTTGAGTGCTTGGAGATGATTTTCATGTTCTAAAATCTATTAGAAAGAAAAGAAAACAAACCGAAGCAAAAACAGAGCTAAATTGCAAAAGTTGTGAGAGTTTGAAAATCGGCTGATCTTGTGTCGTTCCTGAGCACAGCCCGTGCCTCGTGCCAGATCTATCCTGATTATCTTCGCAATTTATATAAGGAATGTTATTTTTCCTTCCCCTATATATATCCACGACCTGATTTCGAAAGGAGGGAAAAAAATCATCAATTTTACGTCACTTTATCATCACTTTTCTAGAGAGGAAAGCCGCCGTCACGATCTGAGACGATAATCTCCTCGGACATCATCGAGAGCTACGTCAAGGAAGATTGAGATCTACGCTATGCTATGTTCCACCATTGAAGGGATTGTCATCGGTCGTCATCTAGACCAATCTCTCTTGGTCTAGGATTCAGTATCTCTTTTCTTTATTCGTTGTGATTTCTAATGACTTTTTGTGATCGTTTCATGAATTTTTCATTTCTCATTATGACGGTTGTATCGTAAATCTTTGAGTTTGTCTTTGTGATTTAATCTTGTTCATGGATTTTATCAGATGTGTTTCCTGAATGCAATAATTTCATGTTCAAAACTTATGATATCATGTTTATGTGTTGATTTATTCTCAATTACTTATTCATTGTATTATGATTGATCACCTTAGTACATGGGGAGAGTATCTATGCAACCAAGCCATTCTCTTTTGGTTGAAACTAGTAGCGAATTTATAGGTATTGTTATTTTTAATTTTTTTTTGTTAACCTATAATCATATTAATATAAGCATGATATTGCACTAATCTGTGTTTGATCAATGTCATGAGATGTTAGAGAAATATTTATAATGCGACATGTTTACTCTATGTTATATTCTTGTCTTGATATAGAGTTTAATACATTGCTTTGTTTAATTTTCTGTTTCAATTTAACAGCAACCCCCCTCCCCCCTTTAATTTTATTGAGTTAAATTGACTATGAATATTTCATTAGCTTAATAATCACCACATAATTCCAACCTTATTATCTAACTCCTCGAGGGATCAACACCCCTCATCATTATGTTATGCATTTTTAGGGGGAATTAATTTACTCGCATAATGACATGCGATAAATTTTGACGCCTTTGGTGGGGAGTTAATAATGAATTTTTTTGGGTTTATTTGCTTGTGAATTATTTCTATTCTTATTTTACCTTTTTTTTTAATTTTAGTGATTGTCATAAGTTGTGAAGAATCTCAAAAGATCAAAAGGACGACCTGAATATTATCACAACCTCAAAAAAATAAATAAAATTGGTGAGCTTGTTCCTTATCTTTATCTTAATTTAGTTTTGTCATGACATTATTATCAATCATATGGTAGGATGAATTATCAATCTTACGATAATTCTTATTCTCAAATATTAGATGAAATTGTCAAAATGATTGAGAAAATGAACAACAATATGAATAATAGACCATGTGAAAATTGCTTAAATGTGAAGCATCAATCAAAGAATTGCCTAACTTTTCATCTTATGGATACTTAAATCAAATGAGCATGTTATCAGAATTATCACAACCACAATATGGACATAATGTTAATTATAACTCTTATAACGATGGATGGTTAGACTATCAAAATTATTATGGGGGTTATCAAGATTTTCATTCCTCAATGCCCAGTAATTATTATGGCTATTCATATAGTCAATCCTCAACACCATACTCATAAGATTCAAATTCAATGTCCTCAGAAGATATGGTTAAAACGCTTGAATATAACCAACTTATTACTTGTGAAGAGCAGAATCTATAAAGAAGAGAGGGAATATAATAGGCATAAATTGCAAAGTGAAATTGATCAACTCATACTGTTAACATTTTCAGTTGAAACTCCAATTCGTACCAATTCACTTAATGAATTTAAACAACCACTAGACGATGAAAGCTCAACCATATTTAAAGATAGTAATGAATTGTTAGAAATTGAAAATTCTGATCAAAATTGAGTTGATGATGAGCTGGATGATGACTTTGATCTACCGAGGGAATATGTTATTGAGAAATATGGAAATAGTGCACAAATTGGAAATCACCAGAACTTTCTAGGAATTCTATCAATATTGATGCTTTGGAAACTTCATTAAGTTTATGTTATGAACTTAATCAAGAAGTTTTTAAGCAAGAAATTGAAAATGCTCAATCTAATTCAAATGTTTCAAGTTCTATTCAGTGACAAGAAAAATCTTTTTCTAGCCTTGAAAAATTGGAAAGTCAAACTAAATAACTCACTTGTGAAGCAAGTCAACTGAACACTCTAATTTTCAATGAAATTGAATTTTATTGTCACAAGAACAAGAGAATCATGTGATAAGTGAAATTGATGAAGATTTATTCGAAGTTGGGAATTTTGAATACAAATAAACGCAAGATGAGCTGGATAAAGAATTCTTTGTGCTAGATGATAAGTTTGAACTTGAAGATGATGAGTTTGACAACTTCAATGAAACTTATTTTGACGGTTAATTCATTACTCTTGATGATTTCATTGAATTAGAAAATGAAATGTATGTTTGATAAAGTTAAGTATAATGATTCTTTGTTAAGAATGCCTAATTACCATGAGCATGAATCAACGTTTATGGATGTCCCTATTCTAGAATTCGAAAAAGTTTAATCTCACTCAAACTTATCTTGTTGTAACAATATTTTTACTTTTGATGTTTCTCATAAGGAAGAATATGAAGTGTCATGTTTCATATTATTTCCTTATGTATCAACGTATCTTAAAAATCTTATATGGGCCTTCTTGATAAATAAGTTTAATGAATTAAGATCTTTCAAAGACACCAAAAGGAAGAAAATGAAAGTTAAGGCTTGGCTACCTAAGCACTATAAATAACATTAAAGAGCCGGGATGCAAACTCTAAACCAAGCGTTTCTTGAGAGGCAACCAAATATTGTTATTTTTCTTTGTTTTCTGAGTTAAATAAATGTTTCATTATTTGTTTTGATTTTATTTTTTATTTTTGAAGAAGAAAGGGATTATTTGCAAGCCAACGAGTGGCTTCTATGACGTTGTATGTGAGTTGTCCTCGGACGTTGATATTTCGGGGTCAAACCTACATTCATCCAGGAAGTCAACCAAAGCCTGTGCTTTTATAGCCGACCTGGCTTCATAGGCTATTCTGAACTCGCTTCACTCCACTGACCACTTTATGAGTCTTCCTAAACTTTTTGGTCTATGTAATACTTGCCAAAGTGGTTGATGAGTTACCACCACTATGGGGTGAGCTTGGAAGTAAGGTCCAAGCTTTCAAGCTACAGCAATTAAGACTAGGGTGACCTTTTCGATTTCTGGATATCTCGTCTCGTCTCTACGTAATATTTTACTAACAAAGTAAACTGGTTTCTTGAAGTTACCTTCAACTCGGACGAGGATGGGCGAGACTACTTCTTCCAAGGAAGCTAAGTAAACTTCTCCTCTTCCAGCAGCTTTGTCAACAAAGGGATTTCTTTGAGGTATGCTTTTAACTGGTCGAAAGCTTTCTGACATTTTGAACTCCACTCAAGTGTAGAGTTTGCCCCTCTCAAAACTTTGAAGAAGGGAAAATTCTTCTCTGCTCTCTTAGACATGAATCTTTCGAGTGCTGTTAGGCATCCTCTGAGCTTCTGAACTCTCCTTTCTTAGTTCTACGAGGTCCCTTCTTCGGTATTGCTTCCACCTTTGTCAGATTAACTTCAATTCCTCGACTCGTGATCATGTATCCCAAGAACTTTCCTGGAGTAACTCCAAACACGCATTTTGTAGGATTAAGCTTCAAGTTATACTTTTTCAACAGACTGGAGGTTTTCGCCAAGTCAGGTGGGTGATCTTGTGCTCCGACTGACTTAGTTAACATATCATCCAAATAAACCTCCATCTTTGTTTTTAGCATTGGTTGGAATATTTCTCTCTCTCAATCGACAAATTTTCATTAAACAAAAACACCCTATTCTCCAACAGTTAAATCAGACATTGGTGTTGATTTCCTCTATTCACCTATACATAACCTGGTTGGAATATTTTATTTACGAGTCTTTGGTAGGTCGCTGTTGAGTTCATATGTTTTGATGCTGGCATTGATTGAACAAATTGATCTTGAATATAGGTTGTTAAAAAACATAAGAAGACCCGGGCTTGGCCCGTTGATATTAGAACTGGCATAGGTGTAACCAAGGCCCAAGGCTTCCCTAGTTTCCATAAATATGACATAAACATGACAAGTCTTTGTTTTGGTGATTATGCTGTGTTTGTTAAGCTCTTATTGATATATTCTGAATATCCTATATATAGACTAACAATATATTGAGCAAAGTTCAAGCCATCCATTGAAGTACAATCTAACTCCACAAACATCCACGAGCCTAAGACGACTATCCATTGATGTTTTGGAGCTGACATATGATGTGTGTAAATACAAGTATTTTATTTATACTAAACCTATTGTTTTATCGTATTTGAGTTTAAAACCATGGCTTGAGCATAGTAATATAATGATTTTATGCCTTGGTGATTGTTACACTAGTATATGTAGTTTGAATATCATTTCTAAGGAGTCGTAAATCCTTGCTAACACTGTTCTATTACTTTCCTATGATTGCGTAGATAGCGTTTTAGTGATGACTTAAACGGTAAATATACATTTTTAAAAAAAAAAAAAAAAAAAAAAAAAAAAAAAAAAAAAAACAAGAAAGAAAAAAAATCCATGTTTCCCCTTTTGTGTTATTTATTCATTTACCCACCTGGGGGTATGGTGTCATTTGAACAAAAAACAACATTTTTGTTTATAAAACACCCGTTTTCCATGATAACCCTTATGTTATTTTTTGTTACTGCAGAATGCTCTACACCTACTCATCATTATAAAATAAGAGAAAAACATTGCCAAAGCAATTTAAAACAAGCATAAAGCTTCAAAAATACCATGTCCCTCACCTAGGTAATAAAAATTATCATCCACAGATAAAGGGGGGGGGGGGTATCCAATAAGATGAGTTTGAAAAAAAAAATACATATCCAGTAGAAAATCTAGAAACGACCCATGTCGGAGGCATTGTTGATCGTAAGGAAATAACGGGGTGGAATAAATGAATTTCAAAAATGTTGTGTTGCTACATCTTTGGAATATTTGCTAGGTGTGAAGGACCATGAGGACGGATGAATTGATAGGTAATTTATGTGATATGCATAGGGATGATGGGCAACTTTGTGATGAATGTTCCTTCAACGTATGCTTAGTGTAACTCATTTTTGGCATTCTCAATACGGCTATGGAAGTTTTCCTATTTCATTTGTTTTTCAGTTTTCAAGATGAGTCTTTGTTTTGTTTTTAGTTTTACTTAGGGACAGACAAAGCTTTAGCTTGGGACAATTTGATGTGTTTATAAACACACATTTTTTTTACTTATGTTAAACCTATTGTTTTATCGTATATGAGTTCTTTAATTCATGTTTTTAGTTTAGATTATGTTTTAGGACTTGGATACTGTTGTTTGTGTATTTTCATTGTACATTTGATTGAGAAGAGTAACTTTTGACAATTCATGAAAAATGGAAGAAAATGCTTGAAGATGATTGTGGTGAAGTATAATTATTTGGCGATCATTTATATTGGTTTCCATGATTTCTGGTGATACTCACATGCATTGGATGATGGTGTTACTGTTCAAAGATGTTTGGAGCTGTTTTAGAGCTAACCCTATGCCTTTTAGACTTCTTTAAGCGAGGATGATCCATAAAAGTTAAAACGACATATAGATGATGATTCGAGGACATTTTAAGGGTGCAAATGATGTCATTTGAAGTGTTTTTCAATGATATAATTGCTACATAAGGATATCATCGATCTAACGAAGTTCAGAGCAAAAAAATGATGTTTTTGATGATTTTTTTGACTATAACAACCATTACACGCCCTGTAACGACCGTTTCAATCATAAACCTCAAAAATTTGATCAACCAAGAGTGTAACGACTTTTATAGGTGCCCTACAACGGTCATTACGCAGGTCAAATGTCCATATTCAGTTTGTCTCGTTCAAATTTCAAATTGTTTTCGTGTTTTCTATAAATACTTGTGTATTTTCTTCATTTTGATGGAAATTAGGGTCGTTTTCCAATGCCTTTAGGTCACCTTTTTCCTCTCAAAAACCCTAGTTTAGATGATGTTTTTCTACATTCTGAAGACTTGATTTTGGTGTAACGCTTTGGATTTCATCTTTTCATCAACGGATCTTCGTTCTTCTATGCTGTATTATCCTTCTTTCTCTATTTATTTACAGTTATGTTTGTGATGATACGTGTAATGCTGATTTATGTGATGATTATTGATATAATGAGTGAGTAATTATATAGTTGGGATAGATTAATGATATTCTATCCAAATACTGATCATGAGATGGGTTAAATCACCAAAACCAGTTTTGTATTTTAAGATCAATGCATGAAATCTGACCTTAATCCATTATATGTTATGAAATCAAATAACTTGATGACCTATTGATGACATAACCTAACTATTAATCGCACTAAGTGATTAAATTGATAGTAAATAACAATTTATGATTTAAACTCATTGTCATGACATTATGATTGATTGTGTGTGAGCATGATAGTTTAAGCTCATTGCTATTAATGTTCATGTTTGGTTTATTCTTTTGCTATTAATTTTTAGCATATTCGAGCTCATTGATATGTTAGGGATAAATAGGTTAGGTTAATTAATTATACAAGCTCATTGATAATTAACACTCAAGCGAGTGTAATACTTTATGCCCAAAGGTATTACAACCAAACCTATCTAAATAACGAATCCATATGATATTCATCCATGATTGATCCTAAAAAGGTATAATATAATTAATCAACTTTCTTATATTTTTATCCCATACGAAAACACCTCAATCAATTTCTTCCATAAGTTTAGATTATTTTAGTTTAATTTTAGTCATTTAAATAGTTTCATCAGTAAAAAACAAAACCCCCTAAATCTTAATTTTCATATTTATAATAGTTCTTTATAGTGACTAAAAAAGAACAATAAATAATATTGCGATCATCCCTGTGGGTTCGACCCTTACTTACACTACTATATTTATTTAATATTTTTAGAGTGAAAATTAGTGCATATAAATTTTGATTTGACGTGTCTACAACAACACACATCAACATACAACAACCCTACAAAGCTACTTTCGTTGCTAATTGACTAGAGAGTTGATCAATAACACTTCCTTGTTTAAAGGTGACCGAACCAGAGGAAGACCCAGGACTTGTTAAAGACATGGGTGCCAATAGCAAGGACTACAATCCAAGAAAAAGGACCAGAGAACAACGAGGAGTTGCTATAGAGGATTGAAGCTAAGGGCACAAGAGTTCTATCAGGGAGGATAGGAACTAGAGGTCCTAAGGCTTAATCTAGGGTAAAGAAGGGCATACTAAGGGTAAAGTTTGAGAGATTGGTACAAATTGTAATTGGTGTTGACTATGTTATCAGGATGTCGGTAATGTAGGGGTTCTCTAACATTGATCTGGAGGATTGATCAAGGAAAAGGAGAAAGGTGCGTACTAGTGAAGGACATCATAGTGTAAAGTTCTCAAAAATTCCACTCGGTACTGGATGTAAATCTCTTGTTCACTCCCTCTTTATTTCTTTCATTCTTGATCACTCAGCAAACAAGTATGCAAAAGTGTTGGTGACATACAAACCAACAAACAGGTTGAGAAAGATCCAGGCCTTCCTCATCACGAAAGTGAAAACGAGTGCGAAAATCCTATAATACTTCAATTGACACCCCCCTCCTTTTGAGGCCTTATTGAGGTCGACGAAGTCGACACACATCATCCACTTCCTATTAGTTTTCTATACCATCACCACATTAGCTAGCCAATCTGGATAGTCTACTTCATGGATGAAATCGGCACTAATGAGCTTATGTACTTTCTTAGCTATGGCTTGGTTTGTTTCCGGAGCAAAGTGCCTCTTTTTTTGCTTAACGAGTTTCATATCTAGGTCAATAGAGAGCCGATGTTCTATTACTTCGGGATCTATGCCAGGCATGTCTGAAGTTTGCCAAGCAAAGACATCCGAGTTCTTTCTAAGGAAGGTGATCAACTCAGAACGAGTTGGTTCTTGAAGTAACCCTCCGATCTTAACATACTTTGAATTGTCTCTGGGTTGCAGAGGTATATCTATTAATTCCTCCACTGGCCCTGGTCCCTTCTTTTCGTCTCTTGGATCAAGATGTAATATCATGGTCTCCCTAGGGATATGTCTAAGTTGGTTCTGCTTCCAAATCGCCAAATAGCATTGGCGAGACTCCTTATGATCCCCCCTGACCTCCCCCTCTCTAAAAGGAGTTTGGAACCTGATCATCATGTATCCTAGGGTGATCACCATCTTCAAGTTAATGATCGAAGGTGAGCAAACTAGAGGAAGACACAGGCTTTGTTGAAGACAAGGGTGCCAATTGCAAAGATTACAATCCAGGACACTAAGGACCCGAGAAGAACGAGATGTTGCTATAGGGGATTGAAGCTGAGGGCGCACGAGTTCTATCAGGGAGGATAGGAACTAACGGTGTTAAGGCTTAATTTGGGGTAAAACAGGGTGTACTTAGGGTGAAGTCAGGGGGATTGGTACAAGTTGTGATTGGTGTTGACTATGTTACCAGGGTGTTGGTAATATAGTGGTTCTCTAACATTGATCTGGAGGATTGATCAAGGAAAAGAAGAACGGTGCGTACTAGTGAAGGAGAGAACGAGGTGTTGCTATAGGGGATTAAAACTAAGGGCACAAGAGTTCTATCAGGGAGGATAGGAACTAGAGGTCCTAACGCTTAATCTGGGGTAAAACAGGACGCACTTAGGGTGAAGTCTGGGGGAATGGTACAAGTTGTAATTGATGTTGACTATGTTATCAGGATGTCGGTAATATAGGGGTTCTCTAACATTGATCTGGAGGAATGATCAAGGAAAAGGAGAACGGTGCGTACTAGTGAAGGAGATCATAGTGCAAAGTTCTTAAAAATTCCACTTGGTATTGGATGTAAATCTCTTGTTCCATAGTTTCTGACAAGAGACGAACCAGTATAAATACTGTGTCCATTCCCTCTTTATTTCTTTCATTCTTGATCACTCAGCAAACAAGCATGCAAAAAAGTTGGTGACATACAAACCAACAAACAGGTTGAGAAAGACCCAAGTCTTCCTCGTCAAGAAAGTGAAAACGAGTGCGAAAATCCTATAATACTCAATTTACACCCCCCCCCCCCCTCCTTTTGAGGCTTTATTGAGTTTGGCAAAGTCGACACACATCCTCCAGTTCCTATTAGTTTTCTTTACCATCACCACATTAGCTAGCCAATCTGGATAGTCTACTTCATGGATGAAATCAACACTAATGAGTTTATGTACTTTCTTAGCTATGTCCTGGTTTGTTTCTGGAGCGAAGTGCCTCTTTTTTTTTCCTTAACGAGTTTCATATATGGATCTACAGAGAGCCGATGCTCTATTACTTCGGGATCTATGCCAGGCATGTCTGAAATTTGCCAAGCAAAGACATCCGAGTTCTTTCTAAGGAAGGTGATCAACTCAGAACGAGTTGGTTCTTGAAGTAACCCTCCGATCTTAACATCCTTTGAATTGTCTCTGGGTTGCAGAGGTATATCTACTAATTCCTCCATTGGCTCCGGACCCTTCTTTTCCTCTCTTGGATTAAGTTGTAATTGCCTGGTCCCCCTAGGGATACGCCTGAGTTGGTTCTGTTTCCAAGTCGTCAAATACCATTGGCGTGACTCCTTATGATCCCCCTGACCTACCCCTCTCCAAAAGGAGTTGGGAACCTGATCATCATGTATCCTAGGGTGATCACCATCTTCAAGTTAATGATCGAAGGTCGGCCTAGGATTTCATTGGATGCCAAGGGGATATCAACGACAGTGAAGTCGGCCATTCGAGTTCTTGTCTTCCTTGTATTCTCATCCCCGACCGTCAAGGGAAGAGTGATATACCCTTTAGAGAAAATGGAACTTCCTATGAAGCCGACTAAAGGTACTTTACATGGCTTTAGGCCTTTCTCAGTCAGGCCTATTATCTTGATTGTATTGAACTAGATCATATCGACTGACGATCCTGTGACCAGTATCTTATATACATCAAAGCCCCTGACGATCCTATGTGGAATAGTATCTTTTCTTATATCCGTTGATGATCCTATGACGATCCTGTGCCACTTAGGGGGAAGAAGTCACAGGCTCAGAGGAATCTAGTAAACTCTGACTGAAGAAGGCAGCGGTACCAGTTCCACTTGCTACAAGAGATACAAGTGTAGAGGGAAGAAAATGTTAACCCTGGATAAGATGAAGACGAAGAGTTGGATCCTTTGTTTGATATAAGGGCAAGTGCACACTTCAAAGCTGATTTCGAAGTAAGTGAGAAGATGACAGCACCAAAGACCAAGCCTCTAGTTCAAAGAGAGGCGCCTACTACCGGTCCCAAGGCTGCAAGGTAGAAAGCAGAGGCAGCGAAGAAAGCACCTATGACTAGAGGAGTTTCAAAGAGGAAAAGAGTGGAAATTGAGGATTCTCAATTTAAAGAAGGGCGGTGATGATGAAAAGACCTCAGAAGATGAGGTACTTGAGTTGGATGATGAGGACAAAAAATTAGAGGAGGTACCACAACCAAAGAAGCAGAAAACCTCCACTAGAATAGGTGCAAAGAAAAGCAAGACAGTGTAGAAATGGGAGCCTTTGAAGAAGAAAGCTGCTGAATCATTCAGGTGTCATGTAAAGGATGATGGTGATACAGAAGAAGAGACTGATGATGATAAGCCTAAGAAAGTGAAAGAGAAAAAGCTAATTCATTTAAGGGATATCATTATGGGGATGTCCTTCGATGAAAAATGGATGATAGCAAATTCTTTGGACTGGATGGCAGAGGTGATCAATGCTCAAGGTTGAATACCAGCCTTTGACTTGAAGGGATATTACCACCCTATGGTTGTAAAGGAGTTCTACCGCAACTTGGTGGTGGAGAAGAAGCAGAAGAAACGGGTGACCAAGCTGATTATTAGAAGTATGGTGAATTGAAGGACTATGAATCTAACATTAGAGATCATAGCAAGTATTCTTGAGATGCCTAGTGTTGGTTTTGATATTATGCTAAATTTGCATGACCAAAAATTGAGGATGTTGAGAATCTGGAAATTGTCATGAGATTAGCTTAAGATGAGAATGTTCCCAAAGGTAGGAATGTTTAAATAAATGAAATGAATGTGAAGGATAGGATTATTCACAATTTGGTTGTGAGAGTGATCATGCCCATGGGATCTAAGAAGCATGAAGCGCTGAAAATGGATATGGCATTGATGACGTACATGCATAGAACTTAGCAGATCAACCTACCAACCTTGATGCTCTATCACATGGCCTATACCCAGGAGCACAACAACCATAACCTCCCTTATGACATCTGGTTGTTCAGATCTTTGATGAAGTGAAAGTGATGCCAAAGCAGTTGAAGGACAATAGAAAGCTGAGGATGGTTGACTATTTTCAAGCTGTATGGCTGGATTCTCTAAAGCTAATGCTGGTAGGTGGAGAATGGGTTAGAAAGAGAAAGAAGGACATTGGAGAGTATGGGATCGGTCCCATGGATGTTGAGACAATTTATGCGACCTACGCCTTACTTAAGAAGGAGTTAGCGGAGGAGAAGAAGAAGGTTGCCAAACTGCATATTAGGTTGAAGGCTCATTTAAAACTTGTTGAAACCTCAATCTCATCCATAGCCTCCCATGATTCATATGGACGCTCATCCAACTCCACAAACTGAGCCAAGCTAGTGACCCTATTATGACCTTCCTTGTCCCAGCCCCATTTGAATTTCAAACATTTTAAATCTAGAATTATGCACTCTGTCTTTGATTTATCTTTGCAAGTAAACTATCATGGGCTAACTCACTTTTGTAGGAATGGCTGAGATCATCTCTTTTGCATTTGAGTTGGGTGATCTTTTTGAATGATGCCAAAAGGGGAAAAGGGGGCTATCGTCTAGAGTAGTAACTTGATGATGCTTAACATGCTTGTTTTTTCTTTTCCAATCTGTTTGTATGAGTACATCGTGAAATGTGTCTATACCTTGATGCTTTAAAAGCCTCTTATGTATTCGTATTTTATTAATCTTTCGTAGCAATCAGAACAGGTACCAAGGAAAGGAGAGGATAGGATTGGTGCACACCAACAGTTAGGGAATAATAAAGCCATGGTATGACCAGTTAGCATGATTTTTGAGTTCATTTGCTCTAAGGTTTCATTGATAGTTCTTAGGCTTAGTTAGTCACATCTTTTAGACCATCAATAGTTTGTCACCATCGAAAAGGGGGAAATGGTTGGATTGACATGTGTATATTGTTTATCTTTAGTTTTGATAATAACAAACTGTATTTCTCACAAGATGCCTTGATGTGTTTTGTGTGAGTGTTGCAGGTTGATAAACATGTACACTCACACACTTGACATATCACAAGGATGATTCAGAATCTTTTGATGGAAGATATGGGTGAATCAAGTCCAAGTGAACTATGTGGGACATATAAAGCATGTAGAAGCATTTGGAGGTGCAATAAGTGTTCATGTAATTCAAGTGTGTAGTTCAAATGTAAAGGTATGGCTATCTAATAATTCTTAAGTGTTTAGGAGCACCAAAATCATAAAAGGTTTTGAAACGTTTTGAGTGTTTTACAATGGGTCCAGTCCCATAGACACTATGAGTTTCAGAACCTGTTTTGACAAAGTCAAACGTGGGTTTAAACTTTGAAGATCTACTTTGATTGTTTCCAAATGGGTCATGGTTTTGAAATATTTTCTTAATAGTTTTTTAATCATGAATCGTTGTTTGCAATGATATTGAAAGTGGCATATTATTTGTTCTTATTTTTATGGAGATTAATCAATTCAATTAACTGCCACTTAACATATATTCCTATAATGTTTTTGGAAAGAAATTTATACGATCTTTTACCCACTGAATGACTATATATTGAAAGCTATACTGATTTGAAACCTGGAGCATTGAATTAAGTGTTGAAGCAAGTAATACAGAAGCTAAGGAAGGAAGTTCTCAAACTTCTGGAGGCCGAGTTTGTTAGGGAAGTCAAGTACCCGACCTGCACACAAAAATTGATTTTCAACCAAGGCGTTTTGGAGATAAAAAACTATAAGTGGTTTTATCTTGATACTCATACTTTAAGGTTTGAAAGGTTTTTGAATTCTATTTTGCAAAGGCTAGATCAGGTGAATTCTAAACCTTTGTGTGCTCCTAGATTACTTGTGATTGTTGTAATTGTCAGAGTTTGATCATGTATTGTATTCGATAAACTGCTTGTCTAGTTATAAGTGAAACCGGTCCCAGTGTTGGATGATAGTTAGTTCAGACTAGAACTAGGAATGAGTATTCCATAAACAGGGACTATCATAATTACAATTGCTAAATTTAATGTTGAGGCCACCACAAAAATCGATCGCAAATTAGTAACCTATTCGGTCGCAAACTAACCACAGTCGCTAATCTATGACCGAATCAGTCACAACCTTATTATTATTCAGATCTATCCAGTTCCCTCCCCCGACCTCATTTCCCCAAACACCCAAACATCGAAATCCAAACACCCCAACAACACCCAAACAACACCCAAACACCACGTTGGCTTTTATAAGTTTAGTATGCGATTCGAGATACTTTAAAACTTTTATAATCAGTGAAGATCATAAACTCCTCTCCATAAAGATAGTGTCTCCATATTTCAAAGCAAAGACTATGGCAGCTACCTCTAGATCGTGTTTAGAATAATTTTGTTCATATGGTTTCAGTTTTTTGGATGTATAGGCCACTACCTTTCCATGTTGCATCAGTACACAAACTAAGCCTTTAAACGATGCATCACAATAAACGACTAAAGCACCGCTGCCATCAGGTATGGTGAGAATCGGAGAAGTAACATCCTCAAACTCATTTTCAATTATCATAGCACGCTCTCCAGTTTCCACATAGGTAGCCAGATTAAGCGTCACTATAGCTCGTTTTAACTCAGTTCTCAATCCTTTCTCAAACTGTCTAACTCTCCTTGTTTCAGTATTGATAGCAAACAATGCAAATTGTGATAACTCATTGAACTTTGCTTCATACTGAGCCACCGTCATATTCCATTGCACTAGTCTCTGGAACTCTTCTCCTTTCCTTTCCCGTACACAACGTGGAAAGTAATGATCATTGAAAGCGCTCACGAACTGCTCCCAGCTGACTAACTCTCCTTGAGGTGCAAGTACCCTTTTCAGTGTCCTCCACCAATGCTCGACCTTAGCTCAAAACATAAATGTTGCTAAAGCAACTTTCCGATTGTTGGGACAGTCCATACCATCAAGCACCTTCTTGATCTACATCAGCCATCGCTCAGCCACCATGGGATTAGGAGCACCATCAAAAGCCAGGGATCAAACCTCTTAAATCGTTCCAAACTCCACCTCTCCTCATTATGACCCATAATGTTTTGTTGCTGGGCAAGAGCATCCACTGCGGCACCAAATCCTTCATGTTCTTAAGCCGCCATAGGTACTTGTTCAAGTTTCGGACCCATCACCGGACGAGGATATTCATTGGGATGTTGCTGATTTTAAATCAGTTGTTCGATTGCAGCAGCCATTCCTTGCAATGCTTGTTGTATCCCAGCAAACCGACCCGCCATCTCGTTGGCATTACTACTCTCTGCCATGTTACCCTGTTATTAATCCAAGAGTTATCAGTACGAGTGGGTGACTAACAAGGTTCCCCCAATTGAATTTCTTTTATTCACCCATCCTTAAATCTTGGCCACATTCCTAGACCCCAAAGTTGCTTTGATATCACAATGTAACAGACCCGAATCTTAAAACAATTGGGCACTACCTCGATATAAATGTTTACCAGTAAGTATCCAACTTACCAGAGGAGCTTATCAAATTCCTGCTACAGGTCATGGAAAAATAGTCCGCAATACCTTAAACTTATAATATTTGCAAACTCTTGTGGCTAGGATAACTAAACATGGAATATAACCACACTCTTTATTTAGTCACTGTACAGGCCAAAACCACATGAGTTCAAATAATGGCATTTACAGCAAAACAGTTACGAGCCTAACTAATAACTACAATATGTACATCCAAAATGTCAAGTTAAATTCGCAAACATCACCACCTCTTCTCCTCGAGTTTCCGTTTCTTACTAAGAGAGTCCTCTAGCCTATCAAAGATTTCAAAGAAAAATGATGTGAGCTTTATAGCCCAGCAAGCAACTTCAACGCATAGAAAGCACAAAACCCTATAAACTGAATAACAGCTGAGAAAATAGATTAAACACTTCATGCAACACAAGCATGCCAGAAGAACATGGAAAGTAAATGGCAGGACTCGGAAACTATTTTCCAGCCACAAAACGTGCTCGCCTACAACATGAAACCGTAAAAGTACATTTGGTTCAATTCTGAAGAACTTGACTTGTGACCACAACCAGGGACCAAAATATAAAATTCCTTTCCCGGTCAATTGTGGAGAAAACACACAATCATACTGACCCCGTAGCTGCAACATACGCTTCTACATCGTGCAAGGTGATCAAGCCTTGCCCCAACGTAGGCTCATTATCCAATTCAACCTATTTTCTCCTTCCTTCATATTCGGATAAGCGATTACCCTTATCAAATCAAGGGTGACAACGTAAAGCATTCAAAGTTATATACTGAAAAATTAAAATGAAACTTGACAGAGGGAAAAAAAACTAACATAAAAGCAAATTGTAAGCTTCTAAAGAAAAATCAAGCCGAAATCAGTACCATGAGTCAAGCATTATTTTTACAGGAAAACAAATTCAACTATTCAAGGAGATTGATTTGAACATGCCCTTACTGAAAACTGATAAAGCGTGTAAACAAGAAAAAATACACAGTATCTATAGCAGTTCATATCGGTTTAAGCTTCTTATTCAAAAGGGATAAACACCAATAAGAAAACCAGATTGCAACTCGAAGTACCCATCATGTTTTTGTGTTATGAACAAACTAGGATATTTGTTTAAGCACAAGCACAGGACTGGTAACACAAGAAAAATGCACTAACTCCTAGCCTGATAAGGAACTTGTTAGTTAGAATCTACGTAAAATGATGAGTATGGGACCTGCTGTCGAAACAAAGGACAGGTTACAGTTGCGAGTAAGCTATTAACCATATGCTTCAAGACAATGGATTGAATAGAAATGACGGTGTGGAGGATGAAATGCAACATGAGGGACCAAGGATGAATGTTTTGGTGAGGAATTTGAGTATCCAGAAGGATAATCAAGTATATTTCCTGAGCTCAAGTTAAATTTAGAAGAAAACTCATTAGATACAAGACATCAACAACTTGGACATTGAAGCAGGATCTCATGAAAAGGTTCCGACTATGTTTTGATCAAACAAATAATAGTTGAGTAACCAGTGGTTTCGTGCAAAACATTACAAGTCCAACAGGAAAAGCAATACTTGTAACATACTCAAGGAAGAACTAAACTGTCACAAAAATTCCTAGCCAGTAAGTAAGACCATCTTTCGACTGTTGGTAACAATAAACAAGTCAAGTAAACCCTCAAACCCCTATTACTTACGCAATTCCACAAGAAGCACAAAGAATAGATAGACTTTTGTGCTTGATTTACTCGAATCAAAGGTAACCAAATAAGAAATAGATAACAGGGTTAAATTTAATCAAATAACACAACTGACACAACTCAACAACGATGAACACATAGAAATCTTCATAGCTTTTGAAAGGACAATATTCACGCATAATAGAAATGAAATGAGATCAAATCGTACACATGAAGTTCAATTTTAGCTTGAATAAACCCTCCGTCTTAAAAGAGCATGAGCCAAAGATTGAGAACAAAGCAGAATTACTTACCTTCCTGCTTCTTACACGATCTGAGGAGAGAATCTCTTAGAAACTCGGATGGTGTTTCTTGAGCAGGAGACAATTTATGAGGAGGAGAGACCAACAAGTCAATCTATTTATTTTGGTAGAGAAAGAGTATGGATATGCTTGACAGAACCATAAGAAAGCAACGGCATTTTACAATGCGTGTCATGTTCAGATAATGCCCCGTGCTTATGCGACCCACAACTCTTTTCCCATTAAAATATCCCAATAACATTATTTTTCCTACTCTTATAACCACTTTTTTGTTCTAATTTGTTAAATCTTGACAAATATATATGTATTATATATTATTTTATATGTATGAATATAATTCTTCTTTTTCATATTAAATCACGTCTAATTGTCCTATAACAAATATTACGCTGAAGTACGTAATTTACACAATCATTGATGTTTCACGATAAAATTATAAAAAATACTATGTTTGATCGTCGTTATACGTGTGTCAAACTTTGCATCGATATACGTGACATGTCAAAGTGGTGTATCAAATATGAAACGGAGGGAATATTACGATTGGATGAGTGCACAATCATTATGGTGTAGATCTCTTCCCAAACATCTTGGGTTCCTATAATTGTTTCCCCAACTACGATTCTAAGAATTCAAAATAGAAGAAGTATATTTCCCCGTCTTAATTTAATTGCAACGTTATGAACTGACACACGATTTTATTTTATGTGTGTGTCGAATTTGTGTGTAATTTTATGAAAAGACAATATTTTTTTAAAAGTTAATGGGATGTAAATGGGGTTTAGGAGAAAGAAAGAGAAAAGAAAAGAAAAGAAAATAAATGATGGATAGTTTGATATATTAATATAAATTGATTATCAAATAAGAAAAAAGTATAAATATTGCATTTATATTGTGATTAATAAAAAAAAGAGTGTTGCAATTAAATTTGAACGGAGAAGTATATAACTTACTCCCTCCGTCCCAATTTAAGTGTAACATTTTTTTTAATCTCAATATAAATGCAACACTTCTATTCTTTTTTTTAGTAATGAATTTATATTAATATGATCAAATTATCTCTCATTATGGTGTATATACTTCTCCGTCTCAATTTAATTATAACGGTATGATTCGACACGCGATTTTATTTTATATGTGTGTCGAATTTGTGTGCAATTTTGTGAAAAAACAATATTTTTTTAAAAGTTAATGGGATGAAAGTGGAGTTTAGGAAAAAGAATGAGAAAAAAAAGAAGAAGTGATGAATAATTTGAGTATATTAATATAAATTGATTATCAAACAAGAAAATAATATAAATATTGCATTTATATTGTGATTAATAAAAAAAAAGAGTGTTGCAATTAAATTTGAACCAAGAAGTATATAACTTACTCCCTCCTACAATATTTTTTTTTAATTCCAATATAAATGCAACACTTCTATTTTTTTTAATAATGAATTTATATTAATATGATCAAATTATCTCATCATTTTTTTCCTTCGTATCTCTCATTATCTTTTTTAAACCCCATTTACATCCATTAACGAATTAAACTATTATAATTAAATTGGAAACAGAGACCATGGCGACCGCTCTGATCTGAAGTTCTATAAAATACGGCGAAGGAGCATCTTGTCTTCCAACAATTGTTTCCGCAGTTGGCGATTCAAAGACTGATCATTTCAGAATACTTGGAGTATATACTTTAGTCTTACAAGCAGAGGACACTAGACGACCGCCCTAGAGTCTTATACAATACTGCGAGTGACTATCTTTCGAACTTCTGTAAAACAAAGGGCAGCTTAATCACACGATGAAGCCAAAACAACACAAATCAAACCACTAATGGCACATCGGACACAGCATAAGCCCATTCTCATTACAAACAGGGCACCTCTCTTTCTCCAACTTATCCCCAACCAAGACCTTGCAGCTTCCACCACACTCCAAGCACGGCACAAACCTCGCCCCGCCGCACCCCTCGCACCCCTGTATCGTCCCGTCGTCTCTCGCGACCTTCGCCCAGCTCAGTATCCTCCCGAGCCGCCCCGTCTCATTCAAATTGATCACCTCCTCGACGCCTCCCAAGTACCTTCCCTTCACAAACAGCCTAGGCACTGCAGGAACCTTCCCGGTTTCTTGATCCCATAACAGCTCCTTCAGCTCCGTCAGGAACTTCCCGTGCAGCGCCACATCACGCTCGTCGAAGGCGAACCTATGAGACTCCAACACGGACCGAGCCGTGTTGCAGTTCTCGAAAGTCTTGCGGACACCACGCAACGTTGTTGTGTACAGCACGACGGAGTTGTATCCGCCTGGAGGGCAGATCTCGGGGAATCCGCACAGCGGGTCCCATCTGACCTTCACCTTGCCTTCCTTCTCCTTCTCCTGTTTGTCCATCAGTAGAAACGGATTCTCTTTTATCGGCTTGATCGTCGTGGCATCAATCCTCGGATTGGTATCGATGGAAGATTTTGTGATCGTTTTCGATTCCGCTTGCTTCGCCATGGTTTTCTTGATGGACTGATCCTCGATAGACTTCTTCCTACTGTTGGTCTCACTAGGCGGCTTCAGCTTCGCGTCAACTTCTTCGATCGTGTGGAACAACGAGAAGCTCCTTCTCTTGGGCTTCTTCGTAACATTGTTAACTTGGAACGAAGCAACGACATCCGATCCTTTATTTGTGGTCGCGGTTGTGGTGTTGGTGACCGCATTTGTTGTGATTGGAATTTCACTCAAGGCCTTGCTGACCTCGTCCCATGATCGAGGAGCGGCCGCATCCTCAAAGGACGTAATCTTTGCCAGAACAGGCGGTGGCAGCTGTTGAGCCACACTATCATCTTGATGACCAAGATTTGTGTCACCATCGCCCTTGAGCCAGGGTTCTTCGACGGAGTTGATGTCGAAAATCGCGACGCTCGTTGGTGGCGGTTTGTACACTTTCACGGGTGTGGTCGCACTGATCTGCTTCGACGAGGCGCATCCCATGATCACTTTAACTGTTGCTTCAAACTTTGAGTTTGTGTTTGGGTTACGTTGATGCCGTCTTTGGCGCAGATTTGGTGTTATTGTAGTCGATACGAATATGCGTGGGACCGCGTTTGTGTACAGCCAGGAGTATGTGAATGGTTAGTATATGATGGGAGATTACGATATACGATGACTGGTTGTGGTTTGGACATGTATGAGTTGGGAAAGGGAGAGAGAGTATGTGAATGGGAATGGAGAAGTGGGGTCGATGAGAAGTGTCAAGCGTAAATTGGTTTGTGGCGGACATTGATTTTTATTTGGACTACATCCCCATTTTGATGAATATATAACTTTTAATTATAAATTTTATAAAAAAAATTTTATTAAATGTTTTTTATAAATAATAGATTATTCATTTTATATTAAATAATTATATTGTGTATTATAAATTTCAATTTATGATTATTCACGCATTATTCAATTAAAAAAAATTTCTAATATTGGATAGTATATAACACCATCAACATTACTGTAATACGAGCTAATGAAAAACAAAAGCTTAATTTTCTTAATGTAATTATTCATGCTATAATCAATCAAAAAAAATCTCGATCAAATAAAAAATATGTAATATTGTTGTTTCAAGCGGTCACATAGTTACTTAATCATTTATATGCTTGATAATGAAACTTTTAATGAGGTTAGTTAATTCATTGTGAAATCAATCAATTAAAAATTCATATATGGATAGTTATTAGCCAATACAAAATGGACATATGGATAAATAACAAAAAAGACTTCTTATATTTCTAATAGTATATATTTAGAATGACCAATGGACATGAGAACATTGTTATCCTCAACTTCAATGATTGTGTCGGATTTCATTCCTTCGGACGACGTACTATTTTTAAACAGTACGTTTGTGGAATGGTGTTTTTTTAATTCTGTGTTATGAAAAAAATTCATGTTTGGTACTATTGATGTGTATGAAATCACATATCATTTCGTTATTCTAAACGTTTGTTTTTATTCCCTTTAAATTGTCTAAATTGCATTTTTAGTGTGGTTTTGCCTTGAAATATTGGTACTGCTGCGTGTTGATGTTTTATGGCAGATTGACATGGAATTTGAAGCAAAAATGAAGAAGAATGAAGAGAA
>JAOVYX010016480.1:0-24552 GCA_035668315.1 Drosera spatulata
TCCCTCTCTTCTCCCTTCTCCTCCCGCCACCTTCCCCCGCTGCCTCACCGCCAGCAACCACCCCAAGCCGCCACTCACCGCGCCACCCCGCCCAGCCGTCGACCTCTCCGTCGCCGCCTCCAGCCGCCAGGGAACTGCCATCCCCGTCGTCAGGGAGCAGCTAGGGAGCCGCCTCGCCGTCCGCCGTCTTCGCCCTCACTGCCACCGCCATCGGATTTGGCCATTGCCGGCTGTTGCTTCGTCGTCGTGCATCGTAGTCCAGCCGTCGACGCCATTGCCGACACCCCTGTCCAGCCACCAGCCGTCGACATCATCCACAACCAGCCACCCGCTGCCCTGCCTCGACGCCGCCAGCAGCGGCCAGGTCAGCCGCCACTGCCTCTACCTCGTCCGCCTCAGCCACTGTCCCCCTCCTGAAACCCTTGGATGTGATTTGAGAATGTCTATGATATCCCGTTGATGGATGATGTGAGATTTTGGAGTTTGGGATTGTATTGAGACGATGATCCGCAGGTTGCGGTGAGTTTGGGAGATGAGGTTGCGTATGGGAAGATTGATGGATTAATAACTATTGACAGTGTAAGGGTCATGATAACAACATACGAATAATATTACTCGTAATGTACTTGGGTTATAATAACGAATTGTGCTGTTAAATGATATGAACGTAACTACAAATTTGGGATGTACTTAATTAAAGGAAACTGTCAATGAATACATTAATACGATTAACGAACAAGGAATAAGGATGTAGTGGTTGTATTGGTAAGGGCGGAGTCCCTTCTGTTATACTTGGTCACATGGGGGAAGAGTAATGGTACCCCGGGAGATATATGGTCGCATGGGTTAGGGCGGAGGCCTTTTCGATTATACTTGGTCGCATTGGGGAGAGAAATGGTACCCCGGGAGATATATGGTCGCATGGGTTAGGACGGAGGCCCTTTCGATTATACTTGGTCGCATAGAGGAGAGAAATGATATCCCGGGAGATATATGGTCGCATGGGTTAGGGCGGAGGTCCTTTCGATTATACTTGGTCGCATGGGGGAGAGAAATGGTATCCCGG
This sequence comes from Drosera spatulata, assembly GCA_035668315.1. Classification (NCBI taxonomy): domain Eukaryota; kingdom Viridiplantae; phylum Streptophyta; class Magnoliopsida; order Caryophyllales; family Droseraceae; genus Drosera; species Drosera spatulata. The sequence goes on from JAOVYX010016480.1 coordinate 1,067, forward strand.
GAGATATATAGTCGCATGGGTTAGGGCGGAGGTCCTTTCGATTATACTTGGTCGCATGGGGGGAGAGAAATGGTACCCCGGGAGATATATGGTCGCATGGGTTAGGGCGGAGGCTCTTTCGATTATACTTGGTCGCATTGGGGGAGAGAAATGGTACCCCGGAGGTTTCTAAGGTCGTATGAGAACAAGAAGACGGGAATTAACTAATCCCTCTTCAGTTGTGAAATCTAATAGTAAGAGTAAATGTCAAAAAGTGTGGGTGTAGTAATGGGGGCCAACATAAATCAAAGGTTAAAAGAATAGACGAGTGAACGAAAAGATAATGAGAGGGAGAAATGGGTTTTAATATATCGTCAATTAGGGTTTTTTTCTCCTCCCAATTGCGCATTATTGCAATTCGTTTGAGGTGTTCTAAATCAGCTCAAGTCAAAGCTTTGATTTTCCATTGAATAGCTGCCAATTTCGTCACTCTGCAGCTCTGTTGTAGCCTGCGTTGCATCCCCTTTACGCTCTGATTGTCGTGATCAGTTTGAGCGATCAGGTTCGGATTATCCGAAATTTAGGGTTTCGGGGAGTTTCCAATTTAACATGTAATTCTGTTTGAGATAATGGGATTGATCACAATTTTCTGAATCAGTTTTTTCATGATTTCATTTGGGTTTAGTTGTTTGTGCGTATTTTTGTTCAATATAGGGTTTTGCTGTTTATGATGAGTCTCACTAACCACGTCGAATCATGTAAGTATCTGATATGTGTTGTTTCGACATTGTTTAAATTCAGGACCGAGGGCTGGATTCATCAAAACAATAACATCGCTTTTCGACTTGAAAGAAGCTGCGGTTGTGTTTGACGAACGGATTAAAAGGAAGTGACTGTGATTTGAGGGTGAAGATAAAGCAGAAGACTTGTGTTGTGAGCTGTTGGTACAACAATGGATCTTTCAGAGGGATGGAAGAGTCTATTTCCTATCGGATTGTCTATCAGTCCATCGCCACTCCAGATCCTACACTCAGAATCCTTCGGGCCGCTACTCTTCAACCCTGTACCGAACACGTCCTCCACCCTGTTCTCGTCCCCTATGCTCTGTCCACCGGCCCATCCTCCTCTTCCGTCCCTTTCGCTCCCCAGATTCTTGCAAACCGCGGCGTTCCCGTACTCGCCTGTTCTTCAGTCGACGTCTACTGCTGTTGCTGTGACTTTGGGCACTAACCACCACCGTGATTCCTCCGCGTTTGATCACAACCGCCTTGAGAAACTCTGTTGTCCTGATGGTCGTGTCGTTGTGTTGTTTGCTACTGGGAAGGATCTTGACCATGTCGGCTTTGTTGTCTTGGTTCCAGAGAACGAGGGTTTCAGGGTTGAACTTGATGTTGCCGGGAAAGTGTTTCTGTCGGTGAACAAGTTTGATCGTCGTATTGTGAGAATGTATGCCTGCCAGCATGATTGTGACGCTATTTGTGGGTGTGACAGTATTGGGTTTCTAATGTGTCGTACTATGTGCTCTGTTCATTGGTTCAGTGTTAAGATGATAAACGTTGGTTCAGAGGAAGCGCCGGCGTTGGAATACCTAGGGGGTAAGCTGTTTAAATGCTCTGTTGTTACTGATGCTTGTTGGAATCCGCATATACCCGGGGAGAGCATCGTTCTGTTGGAGAATGGTGAATTGTTTCTCTTCAATATCTATGATTTTCCTCCTCCTGTGTTTCATGGTTTGAATGAGAAATTGGGAGGGAAGAGGTTGAGGCCCTGTTGGGATGAATTGGGTGGGTATACAAATAATCAATGGTTCAGCTGTCTATTCTGTGAAAATAGTCATAGCATGGTGATTGTGGCGAATTCTAGTGCCATCTTTCTTGTTGATTTTACGAACAATAAGTGTGAATTGAAGTGCTTGTTGAGTATTGAGAAGCTGACTTACAGTTCAGTTATTGGGACAGATAGATTTGTTGCGGTTTCTTGGACCGGGCCTGATGGTCACCATTTCATTTGTGCCACTGAACATTTGTTGCTCCTCTGTGATATTCAAATATCATCCAGACCGCTATTTCAGTGGCACCATGGGGTGTTTGAGCCTCGTTATTTGGCATCCTACAATTTGTCAGATATGAGATCGAACTCGAGTAGTGTTGATCATGTGTGGGCCTCTGAGGAAGGCTTTGGCATTCTTGTCGGGTCATTCTGGAATGACGAGTGTTCTCTTTTTTGTTATGGGCCTCATCCTCCTTCTGATGTGGAGTCTCCATCTTCTGCAGAATCAAAATCTGGCAGTTCATTTTATGCTTGGGAGCTACCCTCACATATTTCGTTGTCTGGTCATGAATGTTGCTGTGGTACTTGTCTTCTGAGGTTGGAGTTTGCGAAGGATAGTCTTCTTGAGTGGATTGAATGGCAGCAAAAAAGGGAACTGGTCGTAGGATTTTTCATTATGGACAGCTCTTGCCTGTCGTCCAAGCCAGATGGTCATGGAGGGTTTACACTTATCAGGCTTATGTCGTCGGGGAAGCTTGAAGCTCAAAGATATCAGGCTTCTTGGGATATGCCGAAGGCTGATGGATTACATGGTGATAATTCTTTAGATCCCACCGGTTCTTATTTATACCCTGTGGGTGACGAGGAATACAAGTTCCCAAGAAAATTCAAGTATCTCAAATTTGAGTACCTTGATTCTTACTTGACTGATGTTCTCTCGAAGAATTTGCTTGAAGAATACGAGGAAGGTAACTCTTGCACTATACAGAGAGAAAATTCTCGAGCAAGTATTCATGAATTTTTGTGTGAAAAACTGAAGGCATCTGAAATTGATGTGTCAACATCGGCAGCCTCAGTTGCGGATTCTTTCAGAGGCTTGGGTATGCCTACGAGTATGTACGAGGTTGCTTCTAGAATAGCATGGGGAACTCTTCCCATGGATGTCCTAGAGTTGGCCTTCTCCAACTATGCAGAAATTCTCAGTGTTCTTGCCAATTATCATCAGAAGACATCATTGGATTTCTTAGCTGTTCCAGATCAAGCTGGGTTGCCTCCATTCTTGTTAAGAAATCCACCTCAACGCAGCAATAAGTGGTCAAGTAAGGTAAAGCGAGGAGATGATTATGTTGGCCCAGTTCTTCCTCTTCCCGTCTGCCTTGCACTTGGTCAGATTCGAAGACATCGTCTTTCATATCGTGAAAATATCTACAATTATTCTCCCAATGTAGAGCTCACTCTCCAATGTGATGCTCTTATAGATGCTGCTAAAGAAGTTGCCATTGTGGATTCTGGATGTGATCTTATAAAGAAGTCCTCTATCTCTCTTGTTGATGATAAAGAAGAAACCTGGGGTTCATCACAAGATTCACGTGCCTTCTTGTATAAGCCAACTGCATCTTTTGATGAGTTATCCATAGAGAATAACATGGAGACTTGTCCTTTTGATGAAGACCGAAGGTTCAAACTGACTATCACGGAGTTGGCCAATGAACGGGATAAAGGTGGGAAGAGTTTGAGTGGAATGGAGATTTTTGATGACCTGTGCCCAGTGAAGTTGAGCTTTAATACGCGGGAGAGTGATTTTGATGATGATGAATTGAAATGGTATCATTTGTTGAAGAGACAGTTCTCAAAGTGGGAAGATGGCTATACTCCATATCGAGATTTTTGTTTACAACTTAACCAAAAAGGAGGTCAATGCTGAGGTAAATACAACCTTCTGTCTTTGTATGGTTGCAATTTGACATGGGATATGTTTTTTTCCCCTTTTTTGGTTGCAATGTTGAGCATGTTGTGTGACTTGCTTGTCGTGGGGTTCCTGGTTCAGATTTTTCTTTTAGTGTCAAAGAATTCTCGGAAGTTACTGAGGTGAACAGTGACTTCGATTTTCCCTGGCACGCTAAGAAGACAACCTTGGAAGTGAAATTTCCAAGTTACAACCTTCTTCCCTTCTTATATTGACTGACAGGGTTCTTTAGGTTCTGCTTATGCTAGATAAGATTGAAGCGATTTCTTTTACTTTCAGAGATCAATGTCTTCAAATGAGATTACTCAGATGCCTTTCACTTTTATTTGTGTTGTTACGGACTATATGATAACCTGAAAATGCTATGGGCTGTTGATTCTTCGGGTCTTATCACAAGAGTCGAAAGGTTAACTACGTATTTAGTTGTTTGGAATTTTGGGGTCCTTTCTTGTCGAATTAAGGTCTTAACTTTGGCATTTTCTTTCTCAGGAGAAGTGTTTATGGTTTTAATCTCCTTTCTCTGATTCAAGGAGTGAAACCATGAATCAGTCAAGTAGCTTCCAGTCCCTTTTGTGGCATTTGCTGTCTGGAACTCTGCATTAATTCGAAGGAGCCTTTGATAGCTGTAAAATGGAAAGGAAGGCTTTTTCTTTCAGCTGCTTAACCCCATACTTCCATGGCCATCATTGCTGAAGGATGTGCGTGTATGAAATGCCTGTTGCTGCTCCACAGCTGCACTAGATTTAATTACCTAGTTTAAGATTCTTAGTCCTGTTGTATAACTAGATTTTTTCTGTCATCTTACATCGAAAGTGAAGATGCAATTTCATCTGTATATAGTTGCATATATAAGGCAGCTTCACCTGATCCATTTTCTTTGGACTTTCATTAGATGCTAATGAATGCTGATTTCCTTGTGAAGATGCTTTGACTAAACCAGCTAACTGGGGCACTTCTAAACCAAGGGAAAAGCTTCTCCGGAATATTGAGGTACATATTGCTCGTCTGTAATTGTGCATGTCAAGCTCTACAATGTTGTTTCATTATATCATTAGACCCATGTCTTGGACTCCTTTCAGTGTATTTTCAGCCATAAGAAATACTGAGCATTTTTACACCATAAAATGAGTGGCAGTGTGGCACCTTTCCATTGGAAGTTGAGGAAGAAAAAAACTATGTTAAGGTGTGTATTTCTTTATTCTATGTCCGATTCCCAACTCCGAGAATAATGAAAATCTGGCGTGTAGAATAATTGAGCAGGAAACAATTTTATGTCCCTTCTAATTTTCAACTACTAGCTCGTACCCCCAAATGCTCATTGATTGCTGATGCATGTATAACAAGCTGATAAAATACTTTTTTTAGGCTTAGCAGTCCCTTCGTTTCGAGGAGAAGGTTTTAGAGTCCTTTTCTTTATGTTTAAGCCGATGAAGACGACAGAAGTTAGTTTATAGTAGTCTACCTTCCCGTGCAGTAATGCACGGGATCGAAAAAATAAAAATAAGAATAAGATACATTTGTGATTTTTTTTTTTGGTAAATATATAGAAGTATTGAATTTGATAATTTATCTTAACCTTCTATTTGAGTGATATTTGTATCAAATATATCATTTCTTAAACTTAAATCTTGATATTTTTACTAACACTCAATTTTAAGGATTACTATTACATGATATATGGAAAAAGTATTTATATGGCTAGCCATACAATTCCTTATGCGTGGTTAGACCATTGAATTCGATAATCAATGATTGAGATTAAAAGTTTACTTTGAAAAGAGAGAAATGAGATTTTAATCTCAATTATTATTTTGAAGATCCAACGATTTAGTCACATATAACTTTATGTGTAGTTAGCCACATAAACTTCAAACCCGTGATATATTTTATTATAGCTAAGATTTTTTTACTAACTATTATTAAGATATGATTTATTTTTACACATGTTATATGATTGTCCAATCGATTTCGAATAATACAGAAATAAGATTAAATTTATTTTTTATTTTAATTAGATTGATATTTATATCTACTAACATTTAATCTCAATAGTAATATTATATTGGACGGTCAAGATTAAAAGATCTGAGTCGAATACACTCATACACCCTATTTGTTAGTATTGTACTAGTTTATCAACCTGCGCAATAATGCACAAAAAAAAAAAACAAAGAAAAACTAATGCACTGATTGTACGATCAAAAAATATGAAAGTGTTTTAACTCATACTATATATTAATGATAAAATAAGATGAGATATTATTATCTTGTTTATCAAGCAAATGTTACATTATGAAATTTTCTTTAAAGCTTTATCCTCTTTATCAAAATCCAATCTTTCAATCAAAATATATCGAACGACGGATAAACTTTTGCGAATTAATTTGTTTTCTTTTTCTTTTAGTTTGATTATAATTTGTATTTTATTTTTAATCTCAAAAAATTAGACAGTCAAGATCAAAAATTCTCAGTTGAAGACAAAACCACGTCTATTGGCTTAATATATAGTATAGATATAGATTGGAGGAAGGGTGAAAATATGGATTTGTCAACACTAGAAATTTAGAGGAAGGGTGAAACTTAGCAAGTTGAGATTCTGCTCATTGATTTATCCTCGAATCGTGAGTCGTCATTGCCGCATAGGTGGTTTCTTTATTTTTGAATGATTCAGATATCAGTAACTAGAACTGGAGAAGTGTTCATTTTCCACCAAAAAAAAAAAAGAAGAAGAAGAAGAAGGAGAAGAAGTGGAGGAGGAGAAGGAGAAGGAGAGAGAGAACTGGAGAAGTGTTTGATCCTTTTTAGCGCTATTCTTAAAATTAGAACTTGCTCAAGATTAGAGCAGTGTTTTCCAAGTAAAAAGTTAGAACCTATGTTAATAAATTTGGATGGCTATGCTCTACATCGCCCTCTGTATATGCTTTTTGCGCATGTTTGTTAAATCTGTGGGGAAGTGTCCATGATTTGTGTCTGATCAGGGGCAGGATACACACTGCTCGATATGGATGGAACCTTATTTTTTTGGAAGCTTTATTTCCGCATTCGTGCTTGCAGGTTTTGGCATATCTGATGATATCCTTATTTGATGTCTTTCTTTCTTCGAGCCCTCTGCTCCTACATGAGATACTTTTTGAGGCTTGGTTCGATGGCAGCAAGGTTTATTCTTCCTTGAACCGAAATTGAGAGAGAAGGGCCGAGTTCAGAAATGCTTAATCTACCAGCCTATTTTGCATATAGTGCACCCTCATTTGTTCTTCAGCTACTTGGAGCGGAACAAAGGTTCAAGGATCGCTTCTATACAAAATAGGCTCTATCCTTGATCCTTTGTTTAAGAAGATTGCTGATCCATGATGATTATTGGTATTTGTTGGAGCTTGCTTCAGCTTCAAGGGGAGTTTATGCCTTGTCGTAGTTAACTTTGCAGTTGATAAGTCCGAGCTTCTCATCATATGCTACAGCTTATGTTTTTACTGCTAAATATTGGATGCACCAACGCTTGAATTTGAGGATACAGATTTTCATCACGGAAAGAGCAATGGTGTATGCCCTCTTTTGCTGCTGAAGGAAATGCCAGATATATAACATTGATGAGGAAACCAAATTGGCATGTATGATCGTTAATTGGAGCTATTCGAGATGTTTCCGCCAAATTAGACCATGACTTCGGCAATTAATTGGCAGCTGAAGCTGTAGCCTTGTCCTTAACATGGTGGGAATTGATATCTGATTATTTATGTTGGTTTTTGGGTTATTTGCCACTCAATTGCATAGCTATTGGAGGTTGTATATCTCCGGTGTTAGAACCTCATGAGAATCCTTTGTGATTAGGTTCCTGAAAATGCATTCATAATGCAAGGTGAAAACATCATTGATGATTCCTGATGCTGCAATCTTCGTTTTATTCCCTTAGTAAGGTACATTACTACATTATATGATGAGTCCTTGTATTCCTGATGTTCCTTGGTGGAAATTGGCTTAGCACCATTATGTGTTCCCACGTCATGGTTTTATTGTTTGGTTATTGGCAAGGGACAGGCTGAGGATGGGTGATTGGTTCTATCGAGTGGGATTATCCATTGATGATAGGTGCTCGTTCTGCCAGAACGCTGTTGATATGAGGGATCACCTCTTGCTGGAAATGATTATACCCAGGCTGAAGCTGAGATTAAAAAGAGGGAGATGGGCTGACTGGTGGCTAGAGCTGTATGAACCTCGACTCGAGTTGTTCCGAGTTCGATCTCGAACATTTGTTATTTATCTCGACTCGAACTCGAACACCATTAAAAAAACTCGAACTCCAATTGTATTCGAGTGTTGTTCATCGAGTTGTGAACTACTTTGCGGTCAGTTTGTCTGGTGTCGAATCGATTTGAATCCAACCAATGTTACTGCATTACTCGATAAAATCGTATATCCATTATCATAAGATTCACATTTAACCATCCATTTCAATAGTTCAAGTACCTTACATTTGAACATCATGAAAAAAAGCTCATAACAGATGGACAACTGTCAAGTTAAAGTAGCAAATACATTTCTATGTCGATAACCAATCACAGTTCAGTATCGATCAAAATAACATCATTACATCACAACCGAATAAGCAAAAAATCAAGTCTTTCTACAACAACATATGAAAAAGAGTTGTTCGATTAAAATGCACCAATATCATCAACTGAAGAAGCAAAAAATCAGAAACAACAAGAAGGCTCATCAATGGATGGAAATAAGACAAGTTTTTGTTGAACGGTTCGATCGAACTCAATCTCGAACGAACTCAGTCGTGATCGCGAACAATCGAGTCGATCTCGAGCCGAACGCATCGAGCATCTCGAATCCAAAATCCGTGTCGAGATCGACTCGACTATCAGATTCAACTCGAGTCGAGTTGAGTCGAACTCGAACTAATCGCTTCGGGTACAAACCTACTGGTGGCCGGTCGTTTCTGAACTCGAGTAGCATCTTTGCCAAGGGAAATCATGCAGCTATTGTTTACTATGTGTGGCAGGAGCGCAACTATAGCGTCCATACAGGCAGCAGTCTCGAAGAGTCTTGGGCAACTATGCCATGCTATTTTGTAGTTCCTCAATTTCAGATAAATTAGGATGATATGTCGATTTGATATGATTATTAAGAAATATATTGATTTTATGATAATTTATTTTGCTATCCTTGTAAGTGCGGTGAAAAAATTGACAATGTTTTTGTATGTGCGATTATCTGATTTGAATACCTTCAAATAACTGATAGACTTCTCGGCTTATTTTGAATAACTGAGGTGTATTTGGACATGATATGTAAATTGATGAGTGAACTAGCACACTCCTCTTTTTATTTTTTTCCTCTTCTTTGGAGATGTCATATTTCTTGGACAATACTAAGTAACAATGTATTTAATAGGTTTATGTGTTATCTCGATGAAAATTCATTTGAAATAAAACTCTATCAAAGTGGATGAATCAGGTGATACATTCAGCACGCTATACAATATTTTCGCCTTTTCCTTTCATCCGTTGCTTATCAGAAACGTCAGTGGAGGAGCAAAAGAGGGGAGAAAATCAGATGAAATTTCAAAATTAGGGTTCCTATTTCGTCGAGTTCGTGATAAGATCACACCATTCGGCGACTGCAAATCTAAGAATTAAATCCTCAACCAATCAGGTCTCTGATCTCTTCTCTTGCTCCGTTTCCTTGATCCATGTTGCTTGTATTGCATCTTCGCAAATCGAAGTCGGGTTATCTGGGAATCGGATTTGGGATATTCGTAGTGGTTTCCCGCTTCTTGGGAGTGGTAACAAAGTTCTGTAAAGAAGAAAAGAAAGTTAGGGCTAATACAATTGAATCACACGAAACTGTTGTTTGAGATGAATCCCTACTCCTAGTTTCCTTCTGCGTACAGTTTTTGTACTAGTCAAGGATTGATTAGTGGTTAGTATCACAGGGGTAAGACTATTTACATCTCGCTCTCCCATGCACCTGACGAGATTAGCTGGGTTGTTGCCTTTCTTGTGTATATTTTAATACTAGAACATGCATAGAAGTGTATTTCATTTCTCAATCTTGATTGATGGTTTGCTTAATCAAGTCTCCTATTTGCTCAATGGTGACTTTCGCTTTTACCATCCGATTCTGTGAGTGTTTTCAATGCTAGTACTGTTTTTCTTGATGTGGATGATAGGCTTGAGAATCCGAGAGGAGTAGTGTTCGCCATTATCTTGAACAGATTTCCACCCTAAAGGTTGAACTGAACAAGCAAAGGAAATACAAATAGAGAATTGAACCTTCAATAGGCAACAATTGGCTGATCGCTCAGATCTCTCAAGTCTTGCTTTTTTCCCAGTTCCCTTCTGCAAAAATCAAGGACGATTTGCTACTTCTTTCGAGCCTCACCACTTATCGAGTCAGCTTCACCATCAGAGGTCCACAATCGTGTTCCCGGATATTAAGAAATGGATGAGCCAGTGGCATCATCAGAGTCTGTATCAGAATTCATAAAGAAAGAAGTTCCTGATTGGGATGACCCGGTCAAACTAACGGCTAGGTTCAAGGCTTTCAGTGGTCAGCGGTCGGATTGGGAGCCTCAGTTCCTATTCTGGAGGGATCTTATAATCAAAATCACCCGTCAATTTGGCTTCTTCTGTCTTCCTTCGTCTCAAATTATGGAGCAGTGGTTTAATGTAGGAGGCCTAAAACCTTTGTGCATCGACCAAGTATTGCTCGAGATGTACAAAGCTGGTGATATCGTGTCAGAAACAAATCTCGGGCATCCAACTAGTGGAAGCCTTTCTCAGCTTTTCAGAAAGGTTATGCGATTTACAATCGGATTTGGGTCACCAAGTCCTGAAGATATTTTCAATGATCATCTTATTATTTTGGTAGTATTGAAAGATAAGGCTGCTGATGTTGTCAAAGCTTTATCGGAAAGCCATTGGATGTCTTCATGCATCATAACAAGGAAGAATTTTGAAAATTTATGTACGACAAAGCACGAAGCGTCTGCAATATTGAGTTATTTGTCGGGATGTGGGAAAGCGCTGCCTCTTAGATTCAGCAAGGAAGAAGTAATAGAGGGTGTGAAAGTTTCCCTCACTTCTGCAGCAGTATCAAGCGTCACAAGTCTAGATCGGGATATTTTACATTTGATTTGGACTAAAGAAAAACTTCAGCAACAACTGGATGCGATGGAGGAACGATGCGAAATGTCGAAGAAATCTGCAATATCAGCTTCTCGTTCTGGGAACAAGAAAGTGGCTTTGAGGCATGCAAGAGAGCACAAATTAGCATTCAATCATGTAGAAAAACTGATGTCGCTTTTGAGCAGAGTTGAGGAAGTACTGGATTCTGTTGTAGATGTTGAGTCCACAAATAAGGTGTCTGAAGCTCTGCGGGTTGGTGCCCAAGCCATGAAGGAAAACAAAGTGAATGTTGAAGAGCTTGAAATGTGTCTGCAAGATATTGAAGAATCAATCTATTCACAAGAGCAAGTTAATAGTGCTCTAGAATCGATGCCGGTTCTTGAGGTTGAGGATTATGATCTGGAAGAGGAGCTTGAAAAGCTTGAGCTTGAAATCAAGGATGAGGATGGATTGGGTTCAACTCCTGGAACTGGCGAAGATAAAGCTGATAGAGAAAAAAAGGCATTGGAGACGGGAGAATCCTTGAGTAACTCTTTGTCGGTTCTTAAGCTTGCAGATCCTGCGTAGCCTGTTTGGCACATGATGCAACGCCAAGAAGAACGAGATCTGCTATATATGTTAATGGATGCTGAGTTCGGGATTGATTGTAAAGGCCATTGTCGTAGGTTCTTCCGTTGTGAAGATGCTTTTATTTAACAAGCTAACTGGTGTACTTCTAAAGCAAGCTTCTTGGAATATTGAGGTAAATATTGCTGTAACCCTTGCAACCTTTTTCAAACTTTGCCATGTTATTCTTGTTTGATTGGATCCAATGTCTTGGACACCTTTTCAGTGTTTCCTGATTTCCTCTAGCATAGGAAATTTTGTACTTTGTCTTTAGCCTGTACAACGAGTCGCATATTACCATGAGATGCTGCTGCTGAGAAAAGATACTGTGTTGAGAAGATATATTTCTGATACATTTCAACATATTTTTATGTCCGATACCCAACCTCCACGAAGAGTGAAATTTTGATGAGTTGAATTGAGCAAGAAACAATTTTTTATTTTATTTTTCACTTGTTATTATCAACTCCTAGCTCGTAGACCTTGTGTGTTTATTGCATTGCTGATGCATGTGTAGAACAAGCTGAAATGAATACATTTTTAGGCAGTTCTTTACCTTTTGAGGGGGGAAGTTCTGGCTAGAGTCACTTTTCTTTATGAATCATCTGTAGGTGGTCACACTTGAACTTTTAGACAAGTTAGCTGGTAACCATTGAAAAGTTTAAGGCCGAAGTGTGTATGTCTAATGTTATGTTTTCTCGCAAAATCGTGGACAACGAGATTAGGTAGACAACACAAACCTGTGTTGTTTTATTTGCCAATTGTGTTCATTTTTTCTTTTGTTACATCTTTCGTTGTTTTTCGTTATATTTTTCCAATTATTCCTCCCCCTCTTTTATGTAAGAAGTGATAGCTTGGTACATAATAGAATTCGCTCTATCTGCAGGGAGTTGTTGACAGGACCTGCTTTGACCTCATCCTTTCCATGCATAGAAGAGAGTTCGGGATGTCTGTAAACTAAATCAATTTTCGGCATGAAATATCATCTCTGGTCCTTAGAAGTTCGATACTTGAAATACAGGTAAACTTGTGTCCTTACAAAGATAAACTATCATGCACAAACTCCAGATGCTGTGAGGTATTGTACTCAGCATTTACTGGTCATCGGTTTCGAGCACTTGTGGTGTGTCGTAAGCCGGATTCCCGTGTTGCACACGAAAATGTGTTCCATGTAATAGTTTAGATGTAGTGAAACTGTGTTCCATGACGCTACAGAGAATTAGATATTGCATGTAATATGTCGTCGTCTAGCCTCTCGGGATTAAGATGTAGTATGTTCCTATCATCTCTTATTCATAACGGTGTCCAATGAACCTATGGTTGCAGCACCTTATGTATTGGAAGATATTTCTACGCTTCATTTTCAATGTCATTACATTGGTTTGCTATCTTTGTATATGCTTTTCAATGACCCAAAAATGGAGGGTCCATCCTTTTTTTATGTGTTTTTAATGTGACGATGACTTTTGCATTTCTAATGATATCCACTAGTCAAGAACCCAGTTTGCGCATTTTAAATGATGAATAGCGTTGTCGATCGTTTCAGTACTCTCTATGTTGATGCTTTCTTCTCCGTGTATGCCTCGGGCCGTCAAGTGTGATATTCGTATTGATCCAAGTTCGAAATATGCATATTTTCATGATAAACAATTCGAAATATGGCTGTTGCGCGATGTTGGGCTACAGATGACTTACAAATCGATGGGAAATAGCATTTTTTTTCTTATTGAAAAAATAACACGTAATCCTATCATATGAATTTTTGATCTTTTATATTCAATTTTTTTTAAAATTTAAAAATAGATATATATCGAATTTTTTATACAATTTTTTTATCTTTAATATATAATTTTTCTTAAATTTGAAAATAGACTGGTTTTACTTTCGACCCATTGCTTAACGACAAAAGTAAAAAGGGGGAGAAAATTCGCGATGAAATTGCAAAATTAGGGCTCCTTTTCCATCGAGTTGCGAATAAGATCACACCTAATCGACGAATTCAGTCGATCCTTCAAACCCTCCCCAATCAATCAATCAATCAATCAATCAGGTTTCCGATCTCTCATGTCTGCTATGAATCCTCGATCTTTCCCTTTTCGTCTCATCTGATTCATCGTATTCATTTTTCGATTCTGTTGTAGATCGTTGTTGGTAATCAGATCGAGGGAAGCGCTCAAATCCCATCGAAAAAGGTTCGAATTCATTGATTTTAGGGAACTCTTTGTTCTTTTTGTTGCATTTCTTGGTGGTTTGATGTATATTGATTCCGTTGTGGATTTTGTTTGGTCCGAAGTGACGGGACTCGGTAATCGCGAATCGGGTTTGGGAGATTGTGATGATTTGTTATGTGTGAGGGTAATCACTAGGTTACGTGAAAGGTTTTTGATGACTGTTGATTTCTGTCAAGAATTGGGAATCGGGGGTTAGTACAATTGGATTGCTTGATCTGTTGTTTTAGATTAATCTTGAGTCTGGTGTTCTCGTGTGGTCGTTTCTTGATACGAAAAACACATTTTCATGTCTTGAACCAAGTGAGTTTCTTGTTTGATTCATTATGTGCCATAGCTTTTGCTTTATGGCGGGATTAACTAAAGCCTTCTGTTTTCTAGTTGATGTCTGTCTTCATGTGAATGATAAGCCTGAGAATCTTAAACTACTTGTATTTGTCGTTCATCGCTTCATCTTCAACACAGTTTTAGCGAAATGGACGAAATGGACTGCCTAAACAAATAAAAGAATCCTTCAACAATTCTTTCTCATCACACTATTGGTCAAAGTTGGAGCAATGTGTTAGCCTTTTGGAACTTTTGATTCTTCTCATTCTCTTGGCTTTCAGTTTCATTTCATTCAATATCCGTATCAGGGTTCGAAGGGTTTCATTTTTAATAGGATCAGAGGTTCTTGTTCTGCTAGATCTATTTTCCTGTGAACGGGGAGAGAATAGGAGGCTACTCATATTGATAGTTTTCTAGTTATTTTCTTCACTTGTAGCCTGGTTTGGTCAAATTTTCATATTTGTTAGACGGGCATGTTGTCTTTCTGTTTCCTCTTCAATTATTGGCCATCTGCCTTTGAGTAGGGGAGTGTACTACTAATTCTTAATAGAATGAATACAGACTGATAAGTTTACAGCAAGGAAGGAATCAATTGATTTTTTTCATGATTTCTTCAGTTGGAGGCTATATTTCTATGCCAAAATAGAGGTCATGACATTCAATCGTCGGTGCGCTCTTGGGAAGGCTTCTAGAGTGGTAGATTGAACACATGACGATCTACTTTCGAGGCGAGCTTATAGTTTTTTCCTCTTAACTTGAATGTGCTTGCATAAATCTAGGTTTTCTCAGTTTTGTAGAATTTTTTTTTTCTTTTTATGTTGGTGTATAGCCATATTTTATTGGTTTGGATCATCAATACTAGCTGTAAGAAATTTAGGCTTACCATAAGAAACTGTTTCGATCTATGATAATTGATAGTCTTCAAGGGAAATGACTAGAGCTTGGTAATACATATGAATTATCCTAACTTAGAATATGACGATTTGTCTTTTACGGCTGCACCATTAGATACTATGTCGGAACTTTGTGTTTAATACAAAAGTGTGTCCTGAGGGGAAGACTTATGGTGTTGGGGTCTTACTGGTGAGCCTGAGATTGTTTTTTGAGTCGTTAAGTTTCATCGATGCGGTGTGAATGAACAAGGAAGAATTGCCTGAAGGCACTCATTTACTTTCATCATTTTTCGGTCTTCTCAAGTCAGGTAAAAAGGCTGGAAGTGAGTGATGAATATTCAGCTTCAGTATAGAAAGTGGTTGCAAGCTGATGAAGGGGCAGCCCCATCTAGACATTTTGTGTACATGCGCAGAGATTTAATCCTTCCTCGATCAAATCATGCTTAACGTTCTTTTCTGTTTTCCTGTTTTAGACTTTTGTTTGGAATATGTGTTGTCTTTGATTTCCTTTTTGAATGGGTTTTTTCCTTCTGAATTTGTTTCAAGTGTTCCCTTTAACCCTGCTGCATTCTGATCCGGGTCATTTTTAGTTTAGACTTTTGATTGCATTACCTGCTAAAGCTTTATGTTGTTCAAATGGAACCGAAAATGAAAATTTCCCTGACCTTGATGTAACGGTTCATCCCCTAAGGGCAAGATCAGGATTTTCCCTTATTGTATCTGTTGGCCGTTTTATTAGTCGTCCATATCAAGTATGGCTGTGCAAAATTTTTCCATTGAGTATTTAAGTAATTTAATACTGGAAACAAGGTAGTCCTTGTTGAGTAGTGTGCTAGATTGGAAAGAATATTATTATGCAGGGACAGTAGCTTTCAAAATTTTACTACAGTAAGGGCTGAGTGAATCCTTTCTCAATGCATTACTATCTTAACTATGATTAGAATGGAGTGTGTGCTGGGTGAAATGATGATGCTTGTAGCATTGTATAGATAAGCAGTCGGGCTGCTAACTCTTGCATGTTGAAGCTGATATATGATAGCCCTGTGCTGCTGTGCAATCCAGTCTTAACTTCCTCTACATTTAACATGAAAACATTATATTGAGAGATGGTGACAACATTGGAAAAAGGGAAATAAATGCAGAGAGAAACTGATCCCTTTTTTTTAAGTTCCTGCCTTTTCCTGTATAATACTTTACCCCCTGAAATTGCTAGTGCTGTGATTGCTGGCTTGGATGCACCTATGGTAATTGCTGCATGTTTTTTGATGTGGTAATGTTTGCAGAGTACTGTGCTTTTTCAAGGGTAAAAGATTTCAAGATGGAGCTGAAGACTGTCGAGGATGGATTCGACCATGCCATCAAGAAACAAAAGCTGTGTTACTCGAAATGCCATGAAACAGTAGACCTGATCATCCAGGAAATTGAACAGACTTTGGTGAAGCTACAGGCCAGCGATGCTACTGCCTCTGATCACCACTTGCTCCTCTTAGAACTCAAAACCAAGTTGAAGGATATGGCTCCTCTCAGTCAGTTAGAAGGTCCTCAAAAAGAGCTGAACATTGCATTGACCAAGTTCGCGAGGCAACTGGAGAAATCCTTTAACCCAGACATATCAAAAGCATACAGAAACGTTGATTGGGATTTCCACACTGTTTACCAGATCATTGCCAGCCATCTCTATAGGCAAGGGATGTTTGATATTGGGGACTGCTTCAATAACGAGGCCGGGGAGGAGGGAGTTGCTGGCATGAAATCTTCTTTTGTCGAGATGTACTATATTCTTGGCGCCATGAAGTCGAGGGATCTTGGCCCCGCCCTGAAATGGGCTACGACGAACAGCGAAAAGCTCAAACAAACTGGTTCTGATCTTGAGCTCAAGCTTCACAGACAAGAATACATTGAAATTTTGCAGAAACAGGGTAGGGACCCGGCCTTGCAGTATGCTAGGATCCACCTCACACCGTTCTTCGACACCCACCAAGCCGAATTCAGCAAGATGATGGGCTGCATACTATTTGCTGAAAGGCTAGAATCCTCTCCATATGCTGACCTGCTGTCTCCAACCCACTGGGAAAAGTTATCCGAGGAGCTGACCCGCCGTTTCTGTGATCTGCTAGGACAGTCCTTTGAGAGCCCATTGAGTGTGACTGTCGCAGCCGGGGTTCAGGGCCTTCCCACCCTTCTGAAGCTGATGAGTGTGATGACTAGTAAGAAAAATGAATGGCAGACCATGAAGCAGCTACCAGTGCCTGTGGATTTGGACCGGGAGTTCCAGTTTCATACCATATTCGTGTGTCCGGTGAGTCGAGACCAAGCAACTGATGAGAATCCCCCAATGCTGATGTCCTGTGGCCACGTTCTGTGCAAGCATTCCATCTACAAGCTCTCCAAGAACAGCGTCAAGTCCTTCAAATGCCCTTACTGTCCCACCGAGATCGACGCTTCCCAGTGCAAACAGTTGCATTTCTGATTTCTTCTCTTGAACTTCAGTGTATGCTTTCGGTTCGTCTTCTCATGTCTCGTGGACATATGATCGTGTCCAATAGCTACATCTAGTACTTGTACTCTCTGTATCAGTTTCAGATAAGGATAATGGTTTAGTGTTTGTGTAATCTGCTCTCTTGTGAATGGAAGATGTAAATAGACATTCTTTGCTGGAATGCTCTCCTTGTAAGCCATGTTCGTCGTCCCAAATCTTGGCATCAAGCGCCTTGTGAGGCTTATGCCAAGCATTGGTGTTTTAGTTCTTGATATGATCTTTGTCGTCATGCTTGCAGAATTTACCGAATAACTGTCCTTATTAGCTCTATCTGCCTATAGTTTAAGTACTTTGTTGTTCATGTATAGGGAATAATTGTTTGCACGTAGCCTGGTCACCCGTGTATATGTTTAGCTTGGTCGTTTTCCTGCTGTTTAGAGAACAGGAATGATTGTTTTTTTACCTCAAGGAGATGTGGCTCGAGGTTAACAAGGTATGTGACTATTTCTTTTTCAATTCTGTCGTCGAGCTATTGTTCTCCTTCCCCAGTGATCAGTCACCACGACGTGCTTGAACTGTTCGTGAATCTGATACCATTCGAGATGGGAATGAACTATTGATATGACCTTCAATTGGAGATAACTGTACCCGAAACCATACCATGAAGGTAGGCATAGACTACATATCCCTGCCGAATATCTGTATAATCTGGTCTGATCAGGTAATCCTTAACATCCCATCATGTACTCTTGAACTTCATGCCCATTTCATACATGTTACCATTGGTGCTTAAACACCAAATACCACCAGACAAACAAGAAGCAAGACAAATCGATTAAACAACCTCAAGTTTGAAAACGTAAGAATCTATAAAAATAATTTCAAAGCATCAAAAAACAAGGTACAAGCCATGAAAGCGTCTTGACACCATATTGTATGATCGATTGACGATTGTGTAATCTGAAAATATCGAATACACAAGTTGATGGATGTGGATGTTCGACTTCAGTGTGTGCCGACTAAATTTTAAATCGAAAAAAAAAAAACCATAAAACCATAATTCTATATTATATTGAAGCTCAAAGTATGACAGGAACTTAACCAACCTGGGTTGGTCTAGTGGTATTCGACTCAACCTTCTTCTTGAAGGTCGAATCCCACTAGCCTCAAAATCCATGTTGATCACGTTCGTTAATTTCGATCAAAGCTTTACCCGATACTGATGGAGGGACGCCTTATCAGTGTCCGGGAGATTAGTCGAGATACACGCGAGCTATCCCGAACACCCTCGTCATAAAAAAAAAGTATGACAGGAACTTGTCATTTACTCTTGCATAGGGGTTGGCATTGCCATAAGAATTGGCATGGACCTCTCAATGGAAGTATTGACTGAAAGCTACCACAACCCGGCATGTGCCCACACGTGATACCATCATAAATTTTGGGCCGACCGGCCCATTGGGGGCTCCATTACAATCATTAGCGAACATCGGGCGTGGAGAGAGGACCAAAAGGGAAGAAAATGCCAACTCGATTAAACTCATCAATGAGACCTGTCTTGAAAATGGGTTGTTACGTAGATTTCATTGATATATATGTTTCATGAGTGAATTTTGAAGATGCTGTCTTACAAAAATCGATATGGGAGTATTTGGTTCAGTAACCAAAAGTTTGTAGTGATTGAGGTAATGAGCTGAGTCAGCGAAACAATTTTTAATGAATTTGAAATGGATATGGGTATTGGTAAATCCGTCCTCAATTCATCTCTTTGCCATCCCTGCATAGAACGCCATCATAAACTTGAATAATACTAGATAAATCATCGTCCCAACTATTGCATTTCGGCTTTCATCATGTTTTCGTTGACGGTGGACTGGATGGATTATTGTTCAGTCACACCTCTGCCGAGCGACAATTTAGAAGATAATTCAAGGGGACCGGATGTAATCTATGGCAACTGATCGTGTGTCGAACAAATTGAGGAGATGGAAGCAACTTTTTACTGATAAAAGTCACGAGTAGTAGCAGCGTAGATGACTATACCGATGGAATCACTGGCAGAAAAACTCCGATTGATTGAATCAGATAGAAGATTCTGCAAACTTGTTCTCCGCGTATACCCAAATACGGAGTATCTTCACCCTTTCATCTCATCATCGGTAAATGAATACAAATACAATCACACTACACAAACCCCAAACTTCACTGTTCCCCCTCCCATCAGTCACAGTTTTCACATCCATACAACTGTTTTCACCTCGCCGTAAATCATTTTTCACTCATTAAAAAAAACTAAAAACTCCAAACAAAAAGAAAAAGAAAAAAGAAACAAAATGAAAAATCAGAATCTGGCATTCTCAAATCCGTGCAAATCGCTGACCCTAGTCAACGACTTCCTCATCACAGCCACCTTCGCCAGCCTCTCCGCCGCCCTCCACGCCGACGTCGGCGTCATCACCTCCTCCCTCTCCTCCGCCACCTCCACCCTCCTCCCCACGGGCCCCACTGCCACGTCCCTATCCCTCGTGGCCATGAACAATGTCCTCAGCCGTCGGATCACCGGATCCGACGACCGAATCCCCTGCACACGTGGCACCACCACCGCCCTCTCCTCTCCCCTCACAATCTCCTCCCCCAGTGGGCCCTTGAAAAAGGATCTCACGTGGATCACGTGCCGGGCCGAGACTAAGCCCGACGGGACCCGAAGCTCCACCATCATCTCCCTCTCCTCGTCCGCGTACATGTCCCCTAGCCTCCCCGAACCCGGACTCACCGGCCCGGCCCGGCCCGTGAGGGAATAGATGGACACGATCTGAGCCGGTGTTGAACCGGCGCTGAACCGGATCTGGAGTCTCAGATCCAATGCGACCACCGTGAGGAGAGTGGAAACGCTGTTGACGAATGCTTCCTCCGCCGCCGAAGAGGCGGATAATGCGGCGACGCTGATGAGGTGGAGCGGGAAATCGGAGGTCGAATACCGACTCGACGACACCAACGGGGGCGATGGCGACGATTGATTGGAGGAGTTGTTGTCGTTGTCGGAGAAGAGGAAGATGGCGGAGGCAGGATTCTTCTCGCGGCGATCCTCGAGGACCTTGGCGGCTTTTCGAACGGCGTCGTTGACAACGGAGGAAGAGCCTTGGTTACCGACAAGGGAATCGATGATGCGGCGAGCAGATCGGCGGCCGGCGGGGGACATGCGGCGGAGAGGGAGGAGGCGTTTCGACGATGACGAGAAAGCGACGATCGAGAGCCGGTCGAGGGATGATAGGGAGGAGACGACGGACCGCATCGCTCTCTTCATCATCTGGAGCTTAGGGGAACTTATGGCGCCGCCGAGGTCGAGGAGCGCGACGAGATCCGCCGGCGCACGGCGTGTGAGGGACGGTGCCGGCGGTGCTTTGATTCTGAGGATCGCGGCGTACGTCTCGTGGCTCCGGCCAACGGCAACCACGGCGGCGTCTGGTAAGATCTTCACTTCGATGTCTCTGTGAGATTTGGATTCGTTCTTAGGTGAGATCAGGTCTGATTGATAACCTAGGGTTTCGTCGTCTGCATCAGCATCTTCGTTCTCATCAGTTTCGGGAATCGGATTGAACCGACTGCCTCCACCGGACATGTTAGATGTCAATGGTTCATCGTCGTTGTAGAGTTTGAGCTCGAACGAGGCCGATTCCTTGAAGCTGAACTTCTTCCCATTGTTGTTGTTGTCGCTCTTGTTGTTGGTGGTGCTATGTGGTTCTGGTTTTGGTTTCTGCTTGTGGTGAACTGTGAGGAGTGGGACTTCTTTCCATTTCGATCCGCAGATCGGACATGCCAAGCCGCCGTGCTTAGCGATGGTGGCCGCCAAGCACGGGAAGTGGAAGACATGCGAGCATTCCGCCGTGAAAATGGCCGTGCCTTGTCCTGTCTTGATGCTCTGTGAACATACTCCGCATCTTGTCTGCAATACAAAGCAAGAACAATTAAGACCATGAACTCTATCAATATCAACGAATATGTTACAATATCTCAATGTGTTGGATCAAATTTTGCCCACTTTTGATAAGCGGAGAGTTTTCTTGAGGAGCGCAAACGTGGAGGGAGATCGAGGAGAAGATGGAGTCGAAGCAGCCGGTCGCTGAAAAAACATAGTTTTTCTTCCGGTCTTGCATTGTAGCCGCGGGGTCTCTCTCGCCGGAGACCCGGATGCAGGAGTAGCCGGAGCTGTCGCCGGAGTGGACACGGCCAGGGTACTGACTCTTGGAGTCGACGGATTGCTTCCCGTGGACAAAGAAGAGAAGAATCTGAATCCAAACCTCGGACTCCTATGACAACTCCCACCATCAGCATCGCAGTTCTCGCCGCCCGCCTTTGTCGGCCGTGGTGTATCGCTTTTGTCTTCATGGGCAATGTTGTGTTCATGGTCTTTGTGAACAGATGTGCAAAAAGCTCTCCTCCACCCAGTCACCATTGCTGCAAAGCTTTCTCACAAAACTGAAGCTGGATAGAAGGGTGCGGTTGAATATGGAAATGATGATGATTAGTAGAGAAAGGTCGAAGAAGGGCTTTTTAGAGGAGGTTCCATTGATGGTCGACTGATGTGCAGGTATAATCATCCATCGCTTTCTGGCTTTCTTCTCTTCTATCTATGCAGAGAGAGTGAAAGGATCAAGACGAAATGGGATTGATAATGAGAGCAATAGAAAGAAAGGGGAAAATGAGTACTGCTGTTCTGTTTTGTTCTGTTGTGTTTCTTTCTCTTCTGTTCTTCTCTGGTAGCAGCCAAAGGTATTAATTTTGTGACTTCTACTTCTCTGTGTTTTGGCCTTTTGCTTCTTTGATGAAATTTTTTAACTGGGTCTTTGATTTGGTGCAGAGATGGGTGGGTACATATGAAGGCAACCGGCAGACGGAGGTTTTAAATGCATTGGAGTGATAAAGTTTATCGAAAGAATATTAATAACGGTCTTTTTTTAATATTTTTTGCTTGCTTACCTAAACGTCCGTTTATTTAAGGTAATTATCATGAAATCGACTGTATTTCATGTGAAATCAATTGTTGAGAAGATTAAAAATGTACGCAGAGGATAGAAAAAATGATTATCAGCGACGTTTCTTAAAATTGTGATTATTGTATACTGACAAGTCAACCTGGTGCGGTGGTGGTGCCGGTGGTGGAGGCTTCTGTCATTGGGATTCCCTTTAATTTTGACTTCTCCTTGTTAAGGGTGGATGATGCATGAGAATGAGATCTGTTCTTTCGGCTCAAGGTTGGTAAAAGGAGTAGGAATTTATTGTTTCACACTTCTTTTGCACCTTCTTAAAATAGTGACAACTAAGGGGTCGGATTAAAAGGGTGTTTCGTCCCATCTTGTTTGAACTATACAAACGATATAATGATAACTACCCAGTTAATCTTGTCAAATATAAGATTATTCATATCAACTCGTACGCAACTCAATTAATCCCTCGGATACTGACAAGATGTCCTTCACCTTGATCGAAATCAAAGGGCGTGGTCGAGTTGGATTTTGAGGGTAATGAGATTCGAATACAAGACCTTCAAAAAAAATATTGAATTGAATACCACTACATCAATCCAAGTTGGTTTGCATAATTGAGCTCTTGATCATGTGGATAGGAGAAATGTTGTTCACTGTTGACGTAACCTTTCTTGACATGTGAATATCAAATCGCTTGGAACTATCACCAATTACGTTTAAAACTCTTTAAGTAATCTAAGACTCTTAATCTATCAACGAAATAGTCATGACGGAGATTAAGTTATGCCTATCGACATCCAAGTATGATTACTTAAAAATGTTAATCAATAGGGATCCAAAGTTGGTCAACCACATACTTTGCTTGATCACTTGTGATACTATTCTCACCCTTCATTGAGGCTTGAGAGGGTTGGTGTGTTGATTTAGGTGGTTGTATGTACTGATTAAAGCTGTAAAAAAATCACATAGCAGCAGTAACTTCTTGGTGAAAAGGATGCAATGAAGGGTGATCATTGATGGGTGTGGCCAGCTAGCTAGTGAGCAGAAACCATAACACCACCAGCACCATAATGTACTTCGCTAAAATAAATGCAACTATATGCGAAGCTATGGAATT
>JAOVYX010016481.1:0-24549 GCA_035668315.1 Drosera spatulata
AACAATAACGAGTGCGCAAAAAATAACGAGACAAAGATTTTTACGTGAAAACCCTTACGGGAAAAACCACGGGCGGTTGCCGACGACGAAGAATCCACTAACAAAATGAGGACATACAAAAAGAGATACACTTAAAATATTGAGAATCTCACAATAAGGGATAGAGATAATAATCTCTAAAACAATCCCTTAAACCCTCAATATATTTTTGTGTGTATATGCGAATAGTGATTTATCTTTTTCTCTCACTCAATCACTTTCCCGAATTCTCTCTTTGCTTCTCTCCTGATTTCCTCCTCTTCTCATTCACCTTGCCGCGCTCTCACCTCTCCATTCTCCATTAATCCTCTTCTCCTCCTTATATAGAAAAACATCACGCGGTCTGGATACGGTGAAGCAACGTGGAGAGGCTACGCGAAGAAGCCACGCGGTTTGATTGTGAGTCACCGCCTCCACCGTCAACAATAATATTGTATTCCAGAAACTATGCAAATGGCTGGTTCAACTTCTGATGGCACTGGATTACGTGCACACAAATCATATCCTTCACGTGATGTCAAGGTCAGTTGTACTCGCCCCATCAACATCTCTACCTTTTCCTCAATCTTACTAATAATTTTCTTTGTTTCTCATTTTGCTCCAGTGTTCCAATATATATTTTTACAAAAGAACGAGATATAGGACTAGGTAATGTGGCACATTCTTTCGTAGACAAGGGACATGATCGCGTGAATCTGAGTTTGGAATTTGCTGTTGAGTATAGAGGGCTGAATTTGATTGTTTGATGCAGGTGACTTCGGTCTTGCAAAGTTGACTTTCGATAATTTTGTTGTTAAGGAATATTATAATTACTATATCCTTTAATATTATTAAAGAATATTAATGTAATTATATTCTTAAAGGTAAGTTTTCAACGTATATGTTACAAACATATGATATCTGATAATGGATAAGATATATTTATTTCCTTCTATATATCTTATTGCTTTAAGTTTTCAATGATACGTGTTGTCGTAGATCCATCAAATTGGAATTTATAAACATTCACCTGCTTTCTAAAAATATTAAAATTAATGTAATACTGAAAGTAAGTGTGGACATCGTAGGAACGATGGTCATATTATTTGTTTTCTCTCTATTCATGATAAGATTCTAATTGAACTAATTTATATTATATAGTAAATGAAAGTGTGCGGCATTGTAACTTGATCGAATATTTGAAATTTAACTATTTATTTTTAAAAAGTGAATCATCTATTGTATTTATTTTTAATCAAGATTTTTTTATTAAAATAAATATCGTATAAAGTTGAATTTTTTTTAATATATCTTATAAAATATATATCTTTCAACAATAATTTTTTTAAGTCTCATCTAATTTTAGGTTAGCTTTCAATTTTTATTTTGTACCGTCTTCACAAACTGATAGTGATAAAATCCACTTATATATTTGTCCCGTGAATAATTACATGGTGCACAATTAGTTAAAACCAATTAAACTGTTATGGACTAAATAAAGGTGTTTTCTAATTAATTTTTTTAAAAGGTAAGGATTCGATCGATTTCGTTCTTGTTTCAAAGATAAATCATGGATGATAATTAATATGATTTGTATTCAGAATGACTTGATTGTAATAAAAAAGACTTCTAAAATTACGTTCTCTAATGTTTTAATTACTAAGATAACTTGTATAATTAAACTAATCATCTACCATACATATCATTATGACATACATATACTCCATCCGTCTCATATTATAAGTAACACTTGCCTAATAAAATTATCCCACAATATAAATAACATTTTTTTTTTTAGAAAGTTTTCACTGACAAAATTATCACTATATCCTTTATTCAAAATACTCCGCTCCTTTTCCCTTCAAATAATAAAAATTGAAATTCTCAAAACTTTCAAACGCCAAACAATTGAAAACAGTATAACACCGCTCCATTTCCCTCCATTGACATTGAAAATGTGAACTTTGAAATTTGGAACAAATTGTTTTGAGGACAATTCGGTAAAAATAGTAGTAGTCAATGCTCACATAAATTTGCACACAAAGTTAAAATATTATTTATAATATGGGAGGAAGGGAGTTTAAAATAGACTATTGAATTGTGACATCCACAGAATATAGTGAGAATTATCAATTAATCACTTTTTTTGAAATTTATTTATCAACAAATCATACCTAAAATATCAATTATCATTTGGTTTTTCTTTTATTAAAAAGCAAGAGTTCCATTATATCCTTCTCACGATCAAGGAAAAATAGCATTTAATGCTCTAAACTTTCAACCGTTTGCACTTTGCTCCTCTCAATTTTAGAAATGAGCACTTAACCCTCTTTAAATTTGAAGAAACCTTGATTTTTGACACATGACTCCTTTGAAAGTTATATTTTTTTTTACAGAAAACCCCTTTCGTAGGGGGACATATGACTATTTTCAAAATTAAAAGGAGCAAAGTCCAAAAGGTTGAAAATTCAGTGAGTTAAATGCATTTTTCCCCACAATCAATTCATATCTTTTGTTTCAATTTTCATTTAACACATCAAATCTCACAAGAGTCCCATTATTTCTTACCTTTTGTTTTTTGCCCTCAGTAAATTGCCCTTCCATTGATCAGATCAAACGATTACAAGATAGTCCAAATACAATTACAAGTACCACAACTCACCATACAAAACCAGATTGTTTCAAATGTTTTCCAAATAATGTCACAACATCTAATGGTTTTAGTTGAAAGATACATAGATTTCTTGCACACCAGACTTCGTATACTATGACAGCCAAGCATCTTCTCCTACCTCGAGCCATGTCCGTTTTTCCTCTACTCACACCAATCCACCATTGTAACCACTCTTCCCATGTAAACTGTTGCCTCTTCTTCAGTTTAACCTAGGGAAGGACTACAGCAATGATTTCTTGGACAAAAGGACAATTCAAGAAAATATGATCCCTTGATTCCACATCTCTTCTGCAAAGCGAACACACATCATCTGTCATCATACCCTACTTGTACAAGCGTTCTTTGGTTCTAACCTTATTCAAGGAATCCGACCAAAGAATGAAACCATGTCTGGACAACATGTCAACTGACTACATAAGTTTTCAGCCTTCAACCCTTTCATATTTCTCGATGATGGCTTTATAACAATGATTAACAGAAAATTATACTCCCTTCTCAGGCCACCATCCATCATAGTCAATACCTACAAGACAATCCTTGACTTGAAGAATGGCCTTCCAAGTCCAACTTGCACCAGGAAGTGAAGCTACCTCCCATATATTCATATCTTTCAAATAATACTTTTGAACCCACTTAGTCCACATCATATCCTCCTTCATGGCCACACCCCATACACACTTCATTAACAAAGCCAAATTTCACACTTGTAAATTTTTGATTCCAAGTCCTCCCTCTTGGTACGGAAGACATACCTAAGACCAAGACACCGAAGCTCTAGACTTTCCCAAGGCGTTCCCTGACCATAGATACACTTTGCACAAGCTTTCAATTTGTTCAAGCACAGCCTTGGGTAAGAGAAAAATCTGGCATCACTATACTTGAAGGCTCATCAATATTGACTTGACCAATTACATTCTTCCAGCGTATGAAAGGAATTTGGCCTTCCAGCTACATATACGTGATGTGATCTTGAAGAATAAAGGACCATATTCATGGATACTAAGTCTTATTGCTGATAAAGGAACACCCAAAATACCGTATGGAAAGTTTTCCATCTTCAAACCCCAAAATTAATCTTAATTTGTCCAACACTTGAACTTATCCCACCACAAAATATCAGATCTTTTCTTGCATTTGTAACCAGACCACTGACTGCAGCAAATTGATCAAGACACTGCTTAATCAGCCTAACACCTCATTTGCTTTACCGAACAATATCAAGTCATTGACAAATGCTACATTGATGATCTGTAGCGTTTTACACCTAGGATGATACCTAAAACTGGGTTCTCTTGCCATCCTCATCACCATCCTAGTAAAATACTCCATTACAATTACAAAGAGATATGGAGACAAAGGGTCTCCTTGTCGTAGTCCTCTCCCTCCATTAAAGAACCTCATCAAAGAGCCATTTATCATACAGGAATACTTAACAGATCTCAAGCATATAAGAATTCAGTTCAGGAATCTAACAGGAAATCCCAACTCCAACATCCATTCTTCAAGAAAGTCCCATAATACATAGTCATATGCCTTCTTAAGGTCTATTTTAATCAAGTACCCAGGTGAAATACCTTTCCTGCCATAGCCAACAGTCAATTCCTGACAGAGTTTAACACTATCAACTATATGTCTCCCTTTAACAAAAGAATTTTGACTTTTATCAATCAGGAAAGGGAGTACTTTCTGAATTCTATGACACAAACTTAGATATACCTTTATACAATGTGTTGCAACACGATATTGGTCTATAATCATCAATAGTTGTAGCAGGAGAACCCTTAGGCACAAGGTGAATAATACTGTTATTTATTTGCTTTAGGACCTTTTCATTTGCAAAAAAATCCTGAATAGCCTCCTCTATAACTCCTCCTATGATACTCCATGTGGCTTGAAAAAAACCAGCTTCATACCCATGAGAACCTGGAGACTTATCAGCATCTATTTCACAAAAAGCTGCCTTAATTTCCTTCCTGCTAAAAGGAAGCAGCAAAGCTGATATCTGATCATCATTCAAGCATGGTCCTTCTTTTATCACATCTCATGATAGTCCTTGACTTTTAACAGTAGTAGCTCCCAGAAGATTCTCATAGAACTGTAAAATTTCAAGCTCTATGCCTGCAACATTAGTAATTCTCTCCCCCTATGCATTGTGTAAACTGGTTATTCTACTTCTCCTCCTATGTCCTTTAATCACAAGATGAAAGTATTTGCTATTACGGTCCATACTCCTCAACCATTCCTGTTTACACTGCTATTGAAAATAAACTCTCTCAGCAGCTGCTAACTTCTGAATTTTCCTCAGACAATGCTCAACTGCCGTCTTCCTTTCAGTAGAAAAATCATGTCTTAATTCTCCTTGCAAAACTTCAAGCTGGGCTTGAGCTTCATCAAGTTTTTGAGACAAGAAAACACTACTTTTCTTATGCAAGGACCTCAAACCAGCTTTCAATCTCCTCATTTTCTCTGTAATTCTGTACATGGCACACCCTCGAACCTCCTGAGACCATACTTCCCTAACCACTTGCAATTAAAACTAGTCATTCATCCTCCATACATTAAGGAATCTAAAGACACCCTTACCATCAGAACTGTAAAGACCAAAAAACATCACTGATGGAGAGTGGTATGAAATCCCTTCCTCCAACAAAAGAGCCTCATAAAAAGAAAACTGCTCAACCCAAGCCAAGTTAGACATAACTCTATCAAGCTTGACCCTCATCTATGAAGAAACATCCAGATGATTGCACCAAGTATGAAAAACCCCAGAGCTTCTCAAATCCTCAAGACTAGTTTCTATGATACAATGCCTAAAATCCTCACAAGGATCATTTACCTAACTCTCATGCCCCACTTTCTCTCCATGCTTCAAACAAGCATTGAAATCCCCCAAAACCAACAAAGGATCCACCATACGACTGCCAATACGAATTAAATGATCCCAAAGTTTCATTCTCTACACTCTCTGATTCATTGCATAAACAAAAGTCATCATTGCTCGAAAGGAACCATCAATACTCTTCATACGACAATGAAGATATTGATCTGAGCCTTCCACAAAAACCACCTCCAGCTTATTCTTGTCCCATACACATCAGTTACGATCATTTATTGCATAATAGTAATTATTTAACCATTGGAAAAGCAGAGCTAACAATCCTAGAGAACTTATTTTCCTTAACACGTGTTTCAAGCAAACCAAACAAAGCTAACTTATACTTAGCCAATAACAGCTTTATTGTTTTATGTTTTTCAGGCTTGTTAAAGGCTCTTATATTCCATACTTCAATCATTCAAGTAATGGCACCACCCACCCAAAGCTTCACCTATCACCCCTAGTATTGAAGAACTATTCGGAATCTCATATGTACTAACTTCATCAGGTAACACAATAGACCTTCTAGGTCCTTTCACAACAGAAGACCAGCCATCACCCTTCTTAGATACACCAAATACTACTTTAGGCATATCAATAACTGAATTTGCTGTAGGCATTGGTACTTTAGGCGCCTTATCCATTGCACCAGCTTTAGGCTCCTTATCCCCATTGCTTTAAGTTTTACCACCCATTTCTTTCGAATAGGGTTATATTGCTGGCAACCTTTTTATGCCGCCAAAGATGACACCTCGGACATTGCATCGGTAGCGATTCATAAGTAACATGTTGATGTATAGCAACACCACGAGGTCCTTGAAAAACCAAGTCCTCCACCAGATCCATGGTAGTATCAAAATCTACCAACATATGAGCATAAGAAATATAACTCTTCTCAGATGTCATACGATCAGTACGAATGGAAAACCCTGCTTTACTAGCAATCTTCTCCAAGGCTGCTTTACCCCTAAACATAGGATCTAGTTTGTCAAGGTGAATCCACACTGGAAGATGTCCCATCGCAGTTGATCAAACTCAAAGAAAGGCTGTCGTTCTCGTAAAATCAAAGGTCTCGAATCAATAAACCAATCTCCATCCAAAACCTTCTGTCTATCCTCCATTGATCCAAAACGAAAGATGAAATAACCTTGATCGTGCATCAAAATCTCAGGTTTCGCAATCCTCTTCCACACTCGCCGCGCAAAAGCTTTCATATGTCCAAAGGAGATCCGCTCATCCACCACATACCCAATCAAAGTCAATTCCCAGTAATGACACTCATCAACAATATCCTCATCCAGAATCACAACAATATCCTCACCCCTATTCCTGCTCTGATCATCAACTGGGGCATCAATCCTGGGATCCATACCAAAGACAACCTCCGCAAATGTTCTCGTCGGACTAGGTTTCACCTCCTAAACCACCGTCAAATCTGGTACCATACGCGAAGTCTCACCTTCCCCAAAAATTTCCTCACTCTTTCTCTACTCATCAACTTCATCAACCCATGACATTCTCCCTTTCTCTTCGTCCAAAGGCACCTTTTCCTCTCCCGATTTCACCTTGCGCTTTTGTTTCTTCTTCTTCTTAGAGCCGACTGAGAAACACCAGACGGAGCCCTAGAAGATTCCTGCATCACTTTTTGCTGTCGACCACGCTTCCCTATCTCGCACCGGATAGTTGAAGCCGGTTATCGCCCGCGAAGACTCTCTCCTCTCCTTGCTTCAATACTAAGAGTCTGTATTTATTACCTTCTCAAATCTCACTTTCAATATTGATTGCCACATTAGACGACAAGTTTTAATACAAAATTCAATTATATTTGAATTCTTTTCATACATCGCACATCAAATCTTCTATCTTACGTAGCAATTTTGTGTTTTAACATCACAGCCGCTTTCGAACACCATCAAAACTCCAACTAAATGTCATCTACATAACTATCGAAAATCATCACGGGATCCCTTACATAGCAGTATCGTTACCATCAACATCAATGAGGCTGACAACGAAGACGATGAAGACCCTGACAAAAATGATGGAGATGAGTTCGAGCTATGCTACAAATGGTGGCGATGGCACAATGTTGTTTTCTTGCTTTGGGTTGGATTATCGATGATGATATCAAGTTATGCTAGGCAACCTGTCTTGTATGTAAGGCACACTATTTTTGCTTCATAATGAAGGAGCCACGTTGATGACTCCTATGATTGGAAAGAATTAGGATTTATAAGATTAATTGTGATTAGATTGGTGACTGAGGCGTTGATTGGGTTTAGGTTGTTGTTGTTCAATGGATATTTTAGGGTGACGTACTGTACTTGATTTTGTCAAGGATTACGTGCATACTATTTTTCCGCCTACTAAAGGGACGTATTGTACTTGGTTTATCGTCAACTATGAATGCACTATTGGGGGAACTGTTGATACGACGACGACGAGAGTTGTCCAAAAGTGAGTATTTGTCGTCAATGATGGATGTACTTTTGGGAGCATTATTGATGGCGACAGTGACAGGATAACTGCAAGAGTTGTCCAAAAGTTAGGAATTGTCGTTAATGACGCACTGTTAGGAGCACTGTTGGCCACGATGACGACGCGATGATGGAAAGAGTTGTCCAAGAGTTAGGATTTGTCATCAACGATGGACGCACCGTCGGGAGCACTGTCAGTGGCGAGCACGATGCGATGATGACGAGAGTTGTCCAAGAATTAGATTAGGGTTGTATTTCCTAATTTTTTTGTTAGTGTAATTGATTGATAAAATATTTTGTTTCCTAAATCAAAATAGGGAAAATTTGAACATTAATTATTATGTTGACTGATTGGTTAAAAAAATATTTTGTATGACTTAGGGTCAAGCCAACTTAGTTCAAAATTTCAATGACCTAAGGTCAAGTCAAAACTCTATAACCAGACGTGTAGATTGAGTTTGATTTAGTATGTTCCCTAAAGAAGCACCAAAATTTTCTCAACCAGATTATATGGGTGACCATATGTTGGGGCTAAAAAAATACAAAGATCAAATCTTTTGGTCAAGAAGCCTTGAGAATAGATGTCATAAGTTCAGAAGTAAAAAAAACATTTGGACTGGATGTCTAGGCTAAAGATGATATCGATGTCTGTGTTGAGCTATGAGTAGAGCTTAGGTCCTGAGTTGTTTTGATTGTTGGGACAAACAATTTAGTTTATCGATGAATGATTCGAGTTGTAGTCTGAACGACCAAATGGAAGCTGCAAAGTTGTAGGCAAGCTATAAAATCCTGATGTCAATGATTATGGTAAAGATGACCATGTATAATCGAGTAGAGTAGATTATTGTTCCAACCTTGAAAACATAAAGGAAATGCCTCTATTGCAGGTCTAATTAAAGGTACGGTACTTGTATACCTGATATATATCGAGATTATTGGACGAATGCCCTTAGTTCATCTGTATGGCAAAGGTAAAAGAGGGGATGCCTATACTCTTTTAAAAGGATTGGTCAATGACAGTCTCGGTATCTAATATGTTTGTTAAAGAAAGCGAGGGGATGCCCTTAGTTAACGTACATTTGATTAAGGACGTATGCGAAATTCATGAGTGGTCGATTTATAGGCGAATGACCCTTGTTTATCAGAAAGTTTGGATCGATATCAAAGTCACTAGTCAATTGAGTACAAAGGATCAATAAATGAGTTGGATTCGTTCCCTTCCTTTACTGAAAGAATTGGATCCTAAACAATCAATTAATCGATATTGAAGGCCAGAAGTGAAGCCTTTGATCAATAGAGTACAAAGATCAACAGATCAAATTAGTTGGGATTAGTTCCCTTGCTTTCCTAGAAGGACTGGATCTAACGAGATAAATGAGCAATTTTTATAATGAGCCAGTTTCCAAAACCCTAAAAGAGTGAGCGCCTCCGATTTCTATGAAAGATAGGATCCTAGTTGAAGAGTCAAATCAATTCATGTGAAGGTCAGAATCGAAAACCCTAGTTAGATTTGGATGAAACGAGGAGGGACATGGCCTTGGTTTGCTGAAGGGACAGACTTCTAAGAAATATGTCGTTTATTACTTTTAAACAGCAAGTATGAAGGGTTAATGGATGACACGAGCCTGAACAGACGCTCCTACTTCTTGAAGGGACTAGGCCCTAAGAGTTCAAGTTTGAAGACACGTAAGATTAGAGTAGATTTTCAAAGTTACAATTGCATGTGGGAAAGATAGGGGCATATCCCTTTTTCTAGTTGAATATTGTAAAACTTGACCAATTGTAGGATGAGTTGATGACTCTTCTGAATCTATTGGACAAAGTTTCTAATAATGATGATCAAGGACTAAAACAATCAGCATTCTCAAGATGAACCTATGATGCTTAATATGAGTTGATACTGAAAAGTTAATACCTTGAATGGTCAAATCGTTATAGGGGAGTGCCCCTAGTGTAGAGGACGTCAAGATCCAAAATCACAGATTAAAGATGTTTCAAAAATATTTTTTGAAAAAAGTATTAGGTCAAGTGTATTTCCTATAAGGATTATCTCATCATCCTCATAAAAACTTTCATGGACAGAATCTTGTTCAAGCAACACTCAAATTTATATGGCTCTCACATCATTCGGAATATAGCTCAAATTTGTTGTCACTCAAATTTATGTGGCACTCTCTTACTTTATGTAGCATTCAATTTTATGTGGCCCTCATCCCACTTTAAGTGTCACTCAAAGACGCTCCAATATGCGAGTGACTCGACCCTTAACGGGGTATACCTATAAGCAAGTTAGACCTAGAGTATGACTCTTATAAGGCTTGTAACGTGGCTGAGGCTATCAAAGATGGGATCTATAGGGGGCTCAAATTAAAACCCAATGTGTTTTCCGAATACCCCTGTATATGTTAATTAGAAACCTTTTAGGGTACGACTACATTCAAAACATTTTCATTGAGTTGAGACTAATAGAAAGTCCTCTGATGAAGCTGGATACCAGATGCACTTGAATCATTATGATTCCAGTCATGATGAACATATGAATCTTTGTTGAAGTCAGATCAAAAGTAACCTCTGAATGATGATAATGACCCAAGCATTAAGAACATTGTGTGAGCTGATTCTTGTCGTGATGAACGAATGGAACCTCTACTGGTGACTGGCCGGATGTCATGCAATGCTTCACTATAAGATGTTACCAATTTCAACATCTTTGAGTCATTTTGAGTCATGAAATACCCTTTTTTTTTCTTTTTTTTTTTTTTGCTTAAGCTTTTTTTTTTTTTTGTTTTGGAAATGGACTGATACACCAATAATGGAGGCTGATAAGGGTATTGCTGAATAGGTATAGTAGTGAATGGTTGTGTTTCGGAGATAGAGGCCATGTTGCAAGTCAACACAGACTACATCAGCAACAATGAAGTTCATTCCTGCTTCAGATTCAGTAGATGCGATGGTAGCCAACGAAAGGTTCTAATTTCTGTGCTTGCCAAATGAGTAGATGGTCTTTTTTCTCCTGATGAGAAAAAAATTCCACTAATGAGTAGAAATTTCTCCTTCGGGTGGGAAAGAATGTCCCTGGTTCTGAATCAGACTTCTGATCTCGATCTGCTGGATGTGACAATAGTCAAGAATGACTCAGCCTTCTGAATTGGTTGTCAGATGAGTAGAGTATGATCCCTCTTCTGATGGAAAGGACGCCCCTACTTCAATGAATCTGTTTCCTCATATTGATATGCATCTTTTGGATTATGAGCTCCATTATCAATAAAGGATCCTCAGGGAGAGAGAGAGAGAGTTCCGGAGTTGATCATACCCCAAGAAGGATGTCCCTTTGTTTTTTTTAAAGGTAATTGCCTACATTTTCCCTAAGAAGGGTGAAAGATCTATTGTAGGTCTAATTTGCAAAGCGCACCCAGTTTTACCCCTGAGGCTCAAGGAAAGGATCTAAGTCGCAATGATCTATCGGTTCTTTGTGGACGTAGATATGGGATAGACTTATGAGTCATGATTGGATCACATACTTGCTTAAGTGCATACCCACATAAGAGTTATAGAAGCTCGTCACTCGATGTGTTTTCACTCAATGTGTTTTCACTTAAAGAAAATTGATTAGCCTGATACTGATTTGTCCAATCCATTCTAAATGATTATGATGAGACCGACGCACAATCATGAAAATAGTTTTTGTTGAAAATAATCTTTTGGTCCTAATCCTGTGACCCCAGAAGTGACATCCTGATGCTGCAACGAGATTTGATAGTTCAGTGCATTAAGTGATCAGTACGACATGAAAGACGACCCGAGAGAAATGTTGAAGCATTTTTTTCCAGAAAACCAACTCTACAGGATAGATACTCTACGAAATAGAGTTTGAATGGGGAACTCTACTGAATAGAGTCTCATACTAAGCTTTACAAGAAAGAGCGTGTTCAATGATCTAAGATTCATCAGAAAAATCCTATAGATTTCTAAGTTTGCTCAAGAATGATAGCATCGATGTAAACTCCAGTGAAAGAGTCAATTGCAGCTCTTCTGAAAAGAGTTTGAATTTCAACATAAACTCTTATAAAAAGAGTATATTGATGGATGAAAACTCTTCTGTATAGAGTTTTATGAAGCCATGGAACTCTTATGGAAAGAGTGATGAAAAAGGTCTAATGTCAATTGAAAACTCTATCGAAAAGATTTGATTGGAAGTCTACGAGAAAGAGTGTGCTATGGAAACTCTTAGGTAACTAAGTTGTGATGAATATAAACTTTTTAAAGCAAGAGCTCCATCAAGATCGAAAACTCTCTGGATAGAGTAAATAGAACGAAAATAACTCTTCTGATAAGAGTTCAATTAAAAGCTGAAAACTCTTGCGAACGAAAAGAACTTCTACAATGACTCTGCTAAAAAGAGACAATGAAAATTCCTATGAAAGGAATTAATTGAGTTGAAATGTTTCTGATAAGTGATCGGTGTCAGGAAAAGGAACTCTTCTGAAAGAGATCTAAAATTGTCAAAGATATTACTTTGCATGGTAACTACTTAACATGATAAGCTTGTTTTTGAATTGAAAGATTGGATTCAATTTTAAATCGAACTATATGATAGAGCTTAGAAACTCTACAAGAGGGAGTTTATGGATAGGCGAACTCAACTGATGAAGTTTGGAAACAATTTCAGGAGAAATCATGGAATTTTCTAACAAAGTAGTTCGGAAAACTTTTCTCTGAAAAAGTTCTAAAGGATTCGGTGAAAAGGTTCCGATAACCTTTTGGTAAGGAGGTTCTTAAATCGAGGCTCAGAAAATATTTCTGAAAAGAGGTTCATGAAACGTTCTTGTTATAAGCTCAGGAATAGCTTTGGAAGATTTCAATGAAAACCTCGAGAAATTTTCAGAAAGAATGCAGTGAAAATTTTAGGAATATTTCTGTGAATCTCGAGAAGATTCTGAGCAAATTTTGGAAGAGTTTAAGTGAACTTCTCTAAAAGATATATGTGAGAATCTTAGATAGATTTCAGTGAAAATCTCGAAAAGATTTTGGTGAAAAACTCGTGCAGATTTATGGAAGTCTCTGAACGATTTTTGTGAGGAATTTTGGATATAATTCTGAAATGCAAACCTTTCTGAAAAAGGTTTTGAGATGAATGTTTTTCTTAAAATATTTTTACAAGTGAGATCCAATAGATGGATTTTGAAGACGGAATGCCCCTAACATAGGAAAATTATCGATTTTTTGATCGAGGGAATGTTGCCTAATCGAACAATCTGTTGGTTTTGTTAGAATTATTGGGTTAAGATCCGTTCACACAAAGAAGTAATCAAACACACCAATCAAATAGACCTCGATTCTAACAGCATGTAGTTTTAAGTAAAAGTGTGGTTAACTAAGAGGTTTTAGTTCAGGCTACCAGCAGAATGTGTCTACCCCTTTGATTGACACATGTCTTCAAATAGCAGCCATCCCATTACAGAGCAGGAAGGTGCAGCTGGTTTGAGTAGATCATCATACCAGGGAGCGGCCGAGTTCAGCGAATCACAAGGCAGAGAGGTATCCCTCGAGGTCGGAGGAAAAGGGTTCTAGTAGATCACCCTACCACGGATGGTCAACTACAGGATTTCGTGGAAATCGATGGTCTTAGGTTCAAAAAGACATCAAACTTCATCAGAAGAAGGGACGTCGTTGAGAACTGAGTACTGCAAATGTTCACCAGTGAGAACCACGGTCAAAATGAAAACAATGAGATTCCGCCGTCGTTGAGGAATCGAATTGAGGCTATGGTAGGAGGGGAGCTCGAGATGGACCCACCGGGATCGGTTGTGAATTCTCTCAAGATGAGCGGAGGGGGAAGACGAACTCGCCCAAGAGGAAGAGCTCTTCGAGATATGTCTCGAATGGGTTTGGAACAAGGGATAAATATAGCTACTGAGTAGAAGCCGAAGAGGGAACCAATTTCGAAGATGAAAAGCCAAAGGTTTGAGAATGAAAGGCCATGGTTACGGTTCAACTCCCTGGAGATGTTTGGAGAGGAAGCTGTAGGAGTTAAGGAGAGGATGACTAAATTTTGGGGATTTTTTTTTTTGTATTATTTTTTTTCTTGGTTTTATATGTGGGTTAACATATTGGCTTGGAAGATTTTCATGTTTAGGTTTTGTTATGTTTTTTGACATAATTTTCGGCCAGTTTTATTTTTGGTGTTTATAGAATATCCCTCGTTGATTGATGAGATGAGATGACGGAATCAAAATCTCATTGAGGAATGTCTACTGACACCAAAATTTACAACTTCCTTATGAAGCTATACGGATCGGAAATTCTTTCCAATTAAAGAATATTTCTTAACTTTATATCAGATTAATTGTTATGACTATCGACATAGTTTCTAATAAAGGTCGAGCCAAAATATAATTAAAATGGAAGCTGGTATTCCATGACATAATCCAATGATTTGAGAGTCGGTTGACCGTATCATTATGCTGCAAACGTTGCAGCTGTCGACGTACCTTTTCAATAAGGATCATGTCAAAATGTCAGTCAAAATTATCTTAGGTTTCCTTATGTTAAGAATCCCTTGATACAATTGGTGCGAGACACTCCAAAGGATGCTGCATTCTAAGTCCAGCTTGACCGAAAGAGTAGATGCTCGGAATCAATCAAAAGGAGTGACGTGTCTGTACCTAAGAAGTTACCTACATGTTGCCTAAAACGGATGAAGTGGACTGAAATTCCAGAATCATTTTTACAAACTGAGATTTTCTATGAGTATTTCGAAAAGCAGACGTTGATGCAACCGTATCCAGAAAATTCATGAATATTAAGATGGAATGCCATGTTTCGGTCCAGCTCGATCGAAATGTTCTGAAATTGCTCCGCTCATAGAAACTAATGTCTCCTTAGACTATTTAAGAACCGAATGATCCAAGTAGAGGGCAAAGTAGTAGTCCTTTTTTAGAAGGAACTTCAACAATCACAAGAACTGAACAAATCAAGTGCGGACATATTCTTTAAACAGAAAGAAGTGTTCGAAGCAGATAGCTTCCTTAGCAAGTTATAAATTTTGGTGGCTTCAAACATTGGATAAAGTGATCTTGATTCAATCATCTCATCACCTAATCCAACGAGACCCATTATGTAAAAACCAAATTTTGAATTGGGTGTCATGTCCAAAAAGTGATCTCACATCAAATACTCTAACTTGTTCGGCCCAATCCATTAGCCCAATTAGATAAATAAAACCCAATCCGTACAAACCAAATCTTGTAGAAGCCCAACTCCACTCAATCATCCATATGACCTTGTTACTTCATCTCCCTCCATCGAATCATGATGATAACTCCATGACCTTTTGTTTCATCTCCCTCCATCATAGCTAAATTGGTTGAGCTCCTTTGTCTTCTAACCTTCTCACCTACTCCATCACCCACTATAAAAGAAGAGCTCTATGCCTCTCATTCCTCACCTCTCTATATGGAGCATAGCGAGTACTAACTCGAGCCTTCCCCCTTCGTTTTTCTCGAGAGCAATTCACAAACCGACTCGGGTTCATGTAGAGCTCCCCGTCTACCCTTAGCCTCATCAATCCACTCGACGTTGGAACTGCGAAGCCATTCGGGGTTGGGGTTTGGCCTCTTTCCGGTGGTGCTCACGACCTCAATTCCCGCATAGGTGTACTTGGCCATTGTTGCCTATGTTTGTCCAAAGTTCTCCAGTGTATAAGGTCAAAAATTCTAAAGCATTTTTCTTTTGATTCTGTCCGAATGTGTGTGTGTTTGCTCCCTCTGTGCTCTTTTTTGGTGAGTTAAAGGCACTGCTTCTTCAACTTTTCAAGAAAAATGGAATTTTCTCTCATCATTTTAGTTTGCTGCTTAGCTAGCTAGGTGACTTTTCGACATGTTGTCACTGTCATATGTATGTGCCATCTTTATGATGCAATTCTGATCACATTAGAGCTCTTGATCAAAACGTATAACATAGCATTGGCTACATCTCGATCAATATGGAACTGTCCATCCTAAGTTATCGATTAATTCTTACTTATTGAGAACTTGTCACATTAGATGGGATTTGCTAACTTGCAGTAGCCTTTAGATTTTAAAACTTCAATTCCTTGGTTAAAAGGATTTTTAAGTATAAATAGGCTAATCATTTAGCAACTTCAAAATTCACATTTAGGTGAACCAATTTTTATTTTTTTTAATAATAGTTCATGTTTAGATGAACATAATAGGTGATTCTTGCTGAACAATATGGCTTGCCTTGTTGCTTTTATATATGATGAGTTATACTAGACTTGTACTCATAGGAGTTGACTAGCTCATGTACACGTTAGGTTGTTTAGTTTGTGTTCAGACAAACTTAGAGAATAAATTGACACTTGCTGGCCATGTTGCGAACCTTTGTGGGCATATCCATGTTAGAGCCATGTACATGTTATATCCATGTTAGAGCCATTTACATGTTATATCCATGTGACTCATGCTTTTATTCAGTGTACCACACAAGTCTCAATTTCACATCTCGGTGAATCAACTAACTCATAACTAGAATCAAGCAAACAGGCCAATTGATTCATGTTTAGGTGAATAAGCTTGTTAGCCTCGATTCATGTCATGTACGATGCACTCGATATTTATCTGCTTGTTTTATTTAGTTAGATTCGACTTAAAAAATCAGTTTAGGGTTAGATAAATTAATCATCAAAAATGTTTAATTGATTAGGAAATATTTTTGGATTGGTTTAAAGCCCTTAAGTTGTAATCTTGGCTATACTTAGATAGACATTCACCTAACTTGT
The DNA here is from genome assembly GCA_035668315.1 of Drosera spatulata. Lineage (NCBI taxonomy): Eukaryota > Viridiplantae > Streptophyta > Magnoliopsida > Caryophyllales > Droseraceae > Drosera > Drosera spatulata. The sequence goes on from JAOVYX010016481.1 coordinate 16,827, forward strand.
AATCGTCGAAAATGATAGAAATTCACTTAAATCCGACCTTAGAAAAATCAACCATAAAATTCAAAAATTAACTGAATCCTTAAAGAAATAGTTGAACTTGACCAAAATTCACATTTAAGTGAATAAATCGATAGCAACCAATCAAATTCGCACTTAGGTGAATAAAATTCAGAAAATCCATAAAATAGGTGGATTGACACTTAAAGAACTTATAAAGCCCAACTTAGACCCATCAGGAGACAACTAGTCTTAAAACTGATACAAACGGAGACTTCCTAAATTTAGAACTGCACATGGTCTGATCCCTCCACGATTCAAGATCTAATAAGGGCATGTAGAAAACATTATTAGGAGGTTCTACCATAACCGGAATTACGCTTGGCCTGATCTTGAATTCCGCAAGTACGTAGGCAACCGCTAAACGGTTCGATCAAAATCCTTATATTTTCTTTGTTTCTCTCCCTAACTTATAATGCAGATCACACAACTAGATAGTATTGTTGAAAGCCAAGATTATCTAATAGAAAAAAACCTTCGAAAGTAGAGACCGCATCCAATGCGGAGGTGAAGGGTGGTAACACCTGACGCAACTTCTTGTCAGTTAATCAACCTCCCGGGTCCAAAACTCTGTCCACAAATCAAGATTTATCCAACCCTTTCTAGTTGGGGATCAATTAGGTAACGACTCCTCAAGCCGCACCAAAATATGGTATGCATTCCCTGTGACTTTCAGACCTCCGGAAGTCGAAGTCCACACGTTGTTATCCCTACTTGTCTTGAGTCCATTTCTGACCAGAAACAGCTCAAGACACTTATTAAACGGTTGAGTCCAAAGGTTACTATGGCCTTCTAAAGAATTGAGCCATTGGGTTTTGCTCTAAAATGTCTCAACAAGTGGTATTTGTCATCTAGGGTCAGCTTACAGGATTACGTAGGTTGAAGCCATCGTCGAGTATAACTGTATGATTAATCATGGATATCCATACCGTTTGAGTTGTTTTAGATGGTCATGGTGATTATTTTTACATTCAACTCGTATGAATGTATGGTTTTAGAGACGACATCCTGTATCATTGCTTGATCAAGTTATTGAGTGTTTTATGGATTTTAGATTTTGGTTTCTGGGAGATTTCATTGGTTATTTGTACCTTTTACTCGAATTGATATTTCTCATGACTTTGTTACTTACTCCTTGTGTGATATTTTCTTTATATGGGAACCAATAAGCCTTTATTGTTTTTACCTTGTAGCCACTCCCTTCTTTAATATGCATGTCATTTGTTTTACCAAGCGTACTAGATTTCTCGCTAGGCTTCGCAGCTATGGCTTTTATCCGTTTGTATTTCAACAGATTAACATATTTAGTTTGGACGTTGTGAAAGCTCTGCTGCGAACCTTATTTCATCGCATGTATTTTTTTTTAGATTGTCATTTAAGTTTATTGAATACTGTGGGATATATTTAGAATAATTCGGTACCAATTGAATACAAGTATAATTTTATTATTATTTTGTTACTAAATTTCCTCCAAGAGAGAGATGAGGAGAGTGCCTCCAGTCGCCGTCGAGGGTTTTGCCGATCACGATCATCTCTAACCTTGATCATGGGTCGCTTGAAAAAGGACATCACTGTGGAGATGTTCTCTAATACTAGGGTTTCTGTGGATCTGTTGTTGTTGAATGGTATGCCTCAAATTCGCGTTTCTTTTCCGCGTGGTCTTCCTCCCACGTGAGGCCTCATGTTTGTACGTGTGTCTTTTCTATTCTTGATGTATATAAGAACGAGAGCAGGAGAGGCGCAGAAGTGTGGTGGTGCAGAGAGACCGGGGAGAGTGAAGGAGAGGCATAGAAGTGGCAGATAAGAGGCGGCAGCAAGTGAATCCTATTCACATACACACATATAAAAACACATAAGGGTTTAAGGGATTTATTTTAGAGATTATTATCTTTATCCCTTATTGTGAGATTCTCGATATTTTGGGTGTAACTCCTTTTGTATTTTCTCATTTGACTAGTGGATTCTTCGTCGTCGGCGATCGTCCGTGGCTTTTTCCCGCAAGGGTTTTCACGTAAAAATCTTTGTCACATTAATTTTGCTCACTCGTTATTGTTTGTGTTTGTAATTAATAGACCCCTTCGTAACAAACTGGTATCAGAGCTTGGAATGTTTCAATCCTGGTTTCCTACACCGGATTCGCCCACGTAGGCTTAGAAACGAACGTTGTTAAGTTTGGGATTTAAGTTATATTTATTGCGAGTCAGTTTTTTTCTTTTTTCCACAAAAATAATTTTTTTCCTCGGATGAACAGTACTGAACAGTGTTTGAACAGTACCGTCAACAGTGTATTGACATAGGAACTGTTTAAACAGTGTCAAAGTCGTTGGTACAAACAATTTTGGACTTTGGAGAGTCAAAGTCGTTGCGTTATTAACCCAAGAAGGAATCGAAGAGGGTTTGAAAGAGGTTGATAAATTACCGGTAGAAATGAAAGACGAAGATAAGATGAAGATGAATAAGAAGACACGTAAAGCTTTACAGCTGTCTTTCTGACGACGTTCTTCAGAACGTCTTGGAGGAAAAATATGCCAAGGCTCTTTGTGATAAGCTGTCTAGCTTATACATGAGCAAATTTGTTGCTTCTCGTTTGTACATTAGATAGCATCTTCATTCTTTCAAAATGAAAGAGTCCACTACCTCACTAGAAAAGCACTTGACGGAGTTTCACACTATCCTTGTTGGTCTGAAAAATATTGGAGTCACCATCGACGATGAAGAAGCGGCGGTCATTTTGTTATGTTCTCTCCCTAATAGTTATGAGGCCTTTGTGATTATTATGATCCATAGTAGGGATTCTTTATCACTGAAAGACGTTAAGACGTCTTTGACCAGTAGCCAGCTGAGACACAAGCTCTCGGAATCGTCCAGGCCCTCAAGCTCTGATGATACGCTATTCATCAGAGGGAGACAGGATCGAAGACAACAGGATAAGTTCAGAGGCCGATCGAAGAGTAAAAGCTCGAAGAAATCCGACTCTTGTCACTATTGTCATCAGAAGGGACATTGGAGAATGAATGTCCTAAACTGAAGAATAAACATAAGAAGGAGGAAACTCCAGTCGCTGGTATTGTTGAGACCCACACAGTCTCGACCGTTTTTACATCCGCCGTGGAGTCCATGATAGCATCTACTTCAAAGTGGGTGATGGATTCCGGTTGTACTTTTCATATTTGTCCTCATCGAGAGTGGTTCGCCACATTTGCTGAGTCCAATGGCGGTGAAGTCCTTATGGGCAATAATGCTGCCTGTAAGATTCTTGATGTGGGAGATTTTCGTAAACAGATGTGGGATGGTGTTGTGCGAACATTGAAAGATGTTCGATATGTTCCAGTTGTGAGGCGGAATCTTATCTCTTTGGGTTCCCTTGATCATGAAGGATGTTCCTATCATTCTCAGGATAGAGACATGGAGGTTAAGGAGAACCGCTTGGTGACTATGAAGGCTCGACTTCTTGCTGGATTGTACTATCTGGTCGGCGCGACGCAGGATGAAGTTGAAGCTATTGCAAATTCATTGTTCATCCGTGATGGTGAGGCTAGTTCTGAGATAAAGCTATGGCCAATCGAGGAATTGAAGTTCTGAGTTCAGCAGGCTTGCTTGGAGGATTGAAGACACAAAAACTCGGGTTCTGCGAGGGCTGTGTTCTCGGCAAGCAGAAGAGAGTGTCGTTTTGAGGTGCGATGCACAAAAAGAAAACGACACTCGACTACATTCACTCAGATTTATGAGGGCCATCTCCGCATGCTCCGATGGGAGGTAAAAAGTATTTTTTGACCTTCATCGATGATTACTCCGTTATGTCTGGATATATTTCTTGAAAAAGAAATCAGAGGTATTCGAGACATTCAAGGAGTGGTTAAAGTTGATTGAGACGCAAACCAACAGGCAAATCAAGAGACTTCGAACCGATACCGGGATGGAATTTGTGAACAAATAATTTCTAGAGTTTTACAAGGACAAAGGCATGTGAGGCATCGCACTGTCACTTATACGTCTCGGCAGAATGGGGTTATAGAACGCATGAACCAGACGCTCATGGAGCGGGCTCGGTGCATGATGATTGGAGCCGGGCTGAAAGAGAGGTTTTGGGCTAAAGCAGTTATGACGGCCTGTTATCTGGTAAATAGGTCACCCTCCTCAGTGTTATCGATGAAAACACCTTATGAGGCTTTGTCTAGTAAGCCCACTGATTACTCTAACCTTCGTGTTTTCGGTTGTCTTGTATACTATCATGTTAGCAAAGGGAAGTTGCAACCTGGGGCCAAGAAGGCCATCTTTCTTGGATACCAACCAGGTGTGAAGGGATACAGATTGTACTCTACTGATCCATCATCACCTGGAATCATCATCAGGAGAGATGTCACATTTGACGAGTAGTCAAAGTTAGCCAAGAAAGCTGAGCAGCAAGAGAGCATTCAACTGCAGGTAGAGAGACGTAACCAGTCGAGAGATCGACATTTGAGGTGGAGCATCAAGATGGGGAATCCTCAGATTCTACAATTTCCACTGATGCTTTGCAGCCAGTTCAAGAAGTAGAAGATCCAGGAGTGGAACCACAAGTACCAGATCCAATCCAGGTGGAACCCACTCTACAGCAGTACCAACTTTGCCGTGACAGGGAACGACGTGAGATCAGACCCTCAGTTCGATATGGCTATTCAGATTTGGTGGCATATGCACACATTGTTAGCGAGGCAGTTGAGAATGAGCCTTTGTCATTTAGGGAGGCCGTTGCTAGTTCGGAATGTGCCCAGTGGACTGCAGCTATGGAAGGGGAACTAGAGTCTCTTCACAAGAACAACACTTGGACTCTATTTTACTTGCCGAAGGAAAAGCGCACCGTAGGGTACAAATGGGTGTTCAAAAAGAAGGAAGCAGGCGATGGTGGCAATGTGAGATTCAAGGCCAGATTGGTGGCTATGGGTTTCACTCAAAAGGAAGGTATTGACTATACTGATGTTTTTTCTCCTACAGTCAGACATACTTCTATTTGAGTTCTTCTACCTTTGGTTGCTAAGTTCGATCTTGAACTTGAGCAAATCGATGTGAAGACGATGTTTATTACACAGGGAGTTAGAAGAGGAGATCTATATGCCAGCCAGAGGGTTTTTCATTGTCAGGAATGGAAGACCGAGTCTGTCTTCTGAAGAAATCATTGTACGGATAGAAGCAGTCGCCCCGATAATGGTATCACAGGTTTGACACCTTTATGGCAAGCATTGGATACACACGAAGCCCGTATGATAAGTATGTGTATCATTAGCAACAACCTGATGGGAGTCAGGTATATCTTTTGTTCTATGTAGATGATATGTTGATCGTTGGTAGAGACAAAGGGACTATTGAAAGATTGAAGGTGCAACTCAGTAGTGAGTTTGATATGAGGATCTCGGCCTAGCAAAGAAGATTTTGGGCATGGAGATCGAGTGGGATAGGAAGCATGGAGTCTTAACCTTGAGCCAGAAGAAGTACATTGAGAAGGTTCTAGATCGATTTGCCATAAAAGATGCCAAACCCGTTTCTACTCCCTTAGCAGCGCACTTCAAACTATCCTTGGCGCTCTCACTGAAGACTGAGGATGAGGTGAGGAGTATGGCCTCAGTGCCTTATGCGAGTGCAGTTGGATCTCTGATGTACGCCATGGTATGCACTCGACCCGATTTGTCACAGTCTGTATCAGTAGTTAGTCGTTATATGGGCAGACCTGGAAGAGGTCACTAGCAGGTTGTGAAATGGATCCTTAGGTACTTTAAGGGTTCATCGGGTTTGAGCCTCGTCTATGATGCAAGGCGAGGTGGAGGCAGCAATAATATTGAAGGGTTCTCAGATTCAGGCTATGCTGGAGATCTGGATCGTCGGAGGTCACTTACAGGATATGTATTCACTTTTTGTGGTGGGCCAGTTTCTTGGAAGGCAACTTTGCAAGATATTGTAGCCTTGAGGACTACAGAGACAGAGTTCATAGCTATTGCATCAGCTGTGAAGGAGGCGATTTGGTTGAGGAATTTGGCTTCTGACTTAGGTTTGAAGCAAGACAATACAGTGGTTCACTGTGACAGTTCATCAGCCATTCACTTAACCCATGATCAGATACATCATGAGAGAACTAAGCACATTGGCATCCGGTATCACTTTGTACGGGACGTTAAAGATGTCACGGTGATCAAGATTGCTACTGCAGATAATCCAGCAGATATGTTGGCGAAACCTGTCCCTATTTCGAAGTTTTATTATTGCCTAAAACTTTTAGGTGTGGAGGGTAGTTAGGCTCGTTTAAAGCCTAGGTGGAGGTTGCTCGACGACAATGATGATGATTGATGTGTATGAAAACACACATCATTTTTTTATTCTAAATGTTTGTTTTATTCCTTTTATATTGTCTAAATTATGTTTTTAGCATCTTTTTGTCTTGAAATGTTGGTAATGTTGTGCTTTTGATGTGTATGAAATCACACATCATTTCGTTATTCTAAACGTTTGTTTTTATTCCCTTTAAATTGTGTTTTTAGTGTCGTTTTGCCTTGGAATGTTGGTACTGCTGTGTGTTAATGTTTTATGGCAAATTGGCATGGAATTTGAAGCAAAAAGGAAGAAGAATGAAGAGAATGGAAACCTAAGTACTCGAAAAGCTGCATTTCACGTTTCGTCGTCATTTCATGTGCTTCGAGAGTCTTTTCAGCAAAATTTTACCACGATTAGTTAGATTTAAGTGTTTAGATGCTATGTATAAGTTTTGGGAATTTTTGGACGTCGTTTGCTATTTTTAATTTTAGTTTTAGGGAAAACGGTGAATAGTGAACAGTGCTATGAACAGTGCAGGTGAATAGTGGAAGCTCTTAAATATAAGTTTGACGTACTTACGACGGCACGTACCAGCTTTCACGTTTTTGGCAGATTGGCGTGAAGTTTGGAGCAAAAATGAAGAAGAATGAAGAAAATAGCAAGTCATGAGCTCAAAAAGCTGCATTTCACATTTCATCGTCATTTCACGTGCTTCGAGAGTTTATACGACGATGCTTAGTAACGTTTAGCTAGATTAGTATGTTTAGATGTTATGTATAAGTTTCTAGAATTTTTGGACGTCATTTAGTACTTTTAGTTTTGGTTTTAAGGTTTACTGTACATATGTCGTGGGCACGACCACTATGTCGCGGGCATACAATGTGTCGCGGGCGCGACGCCCACAGTCGCGGGCACAACGGTTATATTTCAGCAGTTTCCAGATTTTAATCTGTCGCGGGCGCGACAAGCATGGTCACGACCGCGATGTGTCTCCAGATGCAAAATAATAAGTTTTAGCCGTCGGATAGATCTGGTTGCAAGCCCTTGCCTATAAATACGTCTCCTATGGTTATTCTAAACAGAGAACAGAAGGAAAAACGCCCAGGGAGGCAGAGGCGATCAAGGGGGCAAGAGATGCAAGGACTAGCTTTGGAGAGGGAATTGAAGAGAATTTGATCCGCAACGCATAGGAACCCGTTGGACTTTAGTTTGGAATGCTAAATGCGCTGTAAAACACTTGTTTTCAGTTTGTTAAACTCAGCAGAATGATTGCTTACATTGCTTTACTTAATTCTATGCTTAATTCCATGCCTATGTGTGAGTAGTTCATTAGTAGGGATGTGTTGATTAGTTTTGATGTCCTTAGATCATGAGATGTTGAGTA
>JAOVYX010016482.1:1491-24546 GCA_035668315.1 Drosera spatulata
GTGAGAGGTTGGATTGATGACTTTGCAGTGGTTTCGATGTATTTCGGGTGAAATTTTATATCACACGGGGAATTACTGTAAACCAGGTTTTATGTACCTGGAACAAGGAATTTTGTGATTGTTTCGGTCGCTAACTTCACTGGAAAAATCATTTCAAGAATAAGGTTTAGTGATCGTTCCTGCTTTGATATGATTTTTGTATTATAACGAGTAATTGATAGTGTCATTTGGGTTTTTTTGGTGTTGGTTTTATCTAATTTGATGTGTTGGTGTTGGTGTTGGATTGTGGATGTGAGAGGTTGGATTGATGACTTTGCAGTGGTTTCGATGTATTTCGGGTGAAATTTTATATCACACGGGGAATTACTACAAACCAAGTTTTACGTACCTGGAACAAGGAATTTCGTGATTGTTTCGGTCGCTAACTTCACTGGAAAAACCATTTCAAGAATAAGGTTTAGTGATCGTTCCCTTTTCAGTCGTACAACTAGCAACCGAAAAAGGAACGGTTGTTGATTTATTTAATGATCAGCCTTTTAGCAATCGTAAATAATATTTAGCGACCGAAATCCCTATTTAGCTATCGATTTTTTTATCATAAAATATTATTTATTTTATAGTCGATATGCTGAATCTCATTTTCGATATTTCTATTTTAAGTTACAGCGATTTTTCACAACACTGTTAAATCTGTCTTATTTTAAAATAATCTTGTAGACAAGATTATTGCGATGACATTACCTTTATTAATCATTTAGGGTGATTATCGTGATTTTAAAAGTCCCGTGCTATCTAGCTTGTTGCTACGCACTTACTTTCAGATGAGTGTCTAATACTTCCCTTCCTTGATATCCATGATTTGTTAGACAATTATTTCTGTTCGGAGGGCATACGTCTTACATGGTTACTTGTTGGGATAGCCTTTGAAGTTTTCTTCCTATTTTTGATGATCCAATGGTTGGTAGTCTGTTTTTTATGTGGTTCTATTTTTCATTTTTATTCCATGTAAGTCTTGTCGGCCACCAGAAGTCAAGGGTTACTCCTCAGTCAAGGGACGATTCTTGACTTTGTGAGTAGTCGGGTAAGTCCAAATATTTACTCTGACTTTATAAAGAATAGAGTTGTTGGGGTTTGATTCTAGAATGACTCAACGAGTGATACTTGTCACTCGGATCAGTTTATAGGTTTATACAGGTAATCATCCCGAGTGTAACTGTAAGTATGATAATGGATATCACAGGATGAGATTTATTTGATGGTCCCAGGAGCTTTACTTTGCTGCATTTTAGTTTTACTAAATCTACGACCTAGGATCCAACATCCCTATGATTCTAGTTAACAATTTGTATTTTTCTGTTGCATGAGTTGGTAGGTGTTTCATGTTACTTTTAGTTTTGAACTTGGAGTGCATACCTTATTTTTATTTTTTTTATAACTTATATCCATGTTGTCCGTCAGGTATCATTCTACGGATACTCTCAGTTCTCTTTTGTCGTATTTTTCTTATATCATGTCGAGGAAACAACTCTACTAAAAATGCGAACTGATAATAGAAGGCCCACTAAATGTATATCTTAACACTCCCCCTCATACGAAAGCTCATAGGAGCATGGAGTGTGGACAACACTATCTCAACCCATACTAAGTGCTACATGAGATCCATATAAATAAACCACATATGTGGCATTAAATGGGGAAAGGCGGGGATCGAACCCGTGACCTTTTGTCACGATCTGTTCTGATACCATGTCGAGAAATCAACTCTATCAAAAGTCTGAAATGATGGTAGAAGACTCGCTAAACATATACCAGCTTCCATTGATAATTGCAGGCAATATCCTTTCTTTCATTTGTACGTCATTTAATCCTGTGCTAGATTCTCACTTAGCGTTGAAGGTGGCGGTTTATTCGTTTATTATTTTCAGGTGCATAGATGTAGTTGGACGTCGTGGATGCTCAACCATGGATCTCATAGGAGTATTGGCATGTATTGTGTAGATATTCGCCTATAGGGTTTAGAAGATCGAGAAAAATAAGACTTGTGTTTATTTTCAGACTATATAATACTTTCGCATTGGGATTTTATGTTATATTGGTTTTGGATTGTTTTGTGATGTCTTAGAGCAAGTCTTAGGTGAAGCCAAATTTTAACAATGAATAGTATCAATTTGTCAAAATTTATAAATGTTGTTCCAATGATATTCATGTTATAATTTGCCAATGAACAAAATGAGTGGACATGCAAGGGTCATATTTATTGATTTGGATTATCTTTTTTCTTGTTGTCAAAATCAATGAAGTGCCAGAAAATAACAATGTCAATTGTGTTGCTATATATAACACACAATATAACAAATGATAAAATTTGCATGAAAAAATTATCCCATTGAACTATACTAAATTGGATTTATTGTTCTATATTCTCTCCGTCCCATAATTCTTGTAACACTTACTATTTTGGGTCGTCTTATAAATCTTACAACAATTACTTTATTTCCTTATTTGAAAATAATTTTACATTAAAATAACCATAATACCCCACTATACTCCATTACCTTCTCTCTCATTCTCTTTCATTCTTTCACATCAAACCCACCACCATCATAAAAAAACTATAATATACTCATCAAAATATAACAAATTCAACACACATAAAAAATCAATCTAAATCAAACTGTTGTAAAATTTATGGGACGGAGGGAGTAATAGTTTTGACATCTCATTTATACATCCCATTGGACTTGCTCTTAGATAGGATTTTAATCTATGTATCATTTGGGATTTCAGGTTTCCTTTTATGGATGTCATGATACTTGTAATAAACATAGTATTATATTGAAGGCTTTTGTTGTTTTAGAGACTTATATGAACTTTATTATGCATATGGATTGGTTCATATGTCGATCCTTTCGGATTTGGGGTGTGACAATATCTCTGGTGGAAATGTGGAATTCGCCTGACGAAACTTGTACGGATTTGCCTTTTAAGTCATGAGACCAGTAAACACACTTATCTCATTTCTCTGTGGTTCATCGTTTCTACTATATAAAAGCATCTCCAATGACACTAGCTAAATTTAACAAAAACAATCTCCAATGAATAGTTCAAATGTACTATAATTTGCCTGAACTTCTCGAACCGTATCATAATATTTTTTTACAAAGTCGTTTGATCAATGAATAGAATAGCGCCGCATGTTTATGTTCATTATGTTTTTTTAATGTTTTTTCTCTCTTATGATGGTAGGGTTGTCAAGAAATGACTGTTATTTTGATTGTCAAATATGACACATAAAATAACAAGTGTCTAAATTTGATTACAAAACTTTGATACATTTGAATGATATATTTACGAAACATTTGTCATATTTTTTTATTTTTATTTTTTTTGGTGACGAGAGTGTCCGGGTCAGTTCGCGCGGACACTGATAAGGCGCCCCCTCCAGCATCGGGTAAAGTAAAGTTTTGACCGAAGTCAACGAACGTGGCCAACATGGATTTTGAGGCTATTGAGATTCGAACCCAAAACCTTTAAGAAGAAGATTGAGTTGAACACCACTAGACCAACCCAGGTTGTCATATTTTAACTACTCTCCCATCTAAAAAATATTCCAACCAATTGATCGTACACGTATATCAAGGAATTACGTGGAATTTGAAACAAATTATCCTCTTGTCATTTGTGTGTGAGTGGAAGAAGAGGGATGAAAAAAATGATATTAAAATAATAAAATAATATAAAATAATTAATTAAAATAGTTGAATAAATTTAACTCAAAAAAATTTCTTTCAGAAAAAGGTTAGAAATTTTGTGGGATGAACAAGGAAGGAAATTTTTTATTTTTTTATTTTTTTATTTTTAATTTTTGAGATGGAAGGAGTATAACATATCATTTAGCGTGTCCATCGGACATAATGCTCTAAATGTGGCGAACCTTTATGCCTACTCTCTTCAAGTCACTCTCTATATCTAGTTTTTCGTAAAGATGTTAATCGATTCAGTTTTTCATTGGTTTCAGTTTTAAAGATCAAAATTATAACCGAACTGATTAATTATCGGTTATAATTTTTAAAATTGTAAATAATAATCGATTTCTCAAACGATTACGGTTAAATGATTATTGTTAATGGGTTTCATAAATAGTTAAGATAAATTTATTAAAATGATTGATAAATGATAGTTACTCGATTTATAATTGGTTAATCGCGTTAAAAAAACGAAAAAATTATTACAAAAATGGCTTAATAAGTTCATTTTTTTTTTTTTTGTCGACTATACTCGGTTAGAATAGATTTAATGAATATATGTATGCTAACTTGTTAAATGGAATGGTTATGCGGTTAAAAGCTTATGCGATGATCGTAATGGTTAAAAGATTTGTTAATCGGTTAACCAACAGTTAAACAGTTAAAAATCGTAACCGAACCGATTAATTAATCGGTTTCATTTTCAAATCCAAAATCGAACCATTTAATAAATTAGTTAATCGATTTCGATACGATAAATAGTTGTGTAACCATTTTAACATCTTTAGTGTCGATTTGATATCGTTATTGTTTTTGTTTTTTTTTCTTCTATTTTACTGATTAGAAAAACAGAACTGTTTTGGTATTGATTTTTGTTTCTTAAATGGATGAAATAGAAATAGAAAATAGAAAACCAAAAAAAAATTATTTTCAGTTTTTGTTTCCTGTTTCATCTAAATACAACATTAGTTTCTTGTTTCCATTTCCAAAAAATATTTTATTTAATAAGTGTTTTTTATTTTCATTATTGTTTTTTTATTTTTTATTATTGATTTTAATTTTCGAATAGTGATACCAAACAATCTATTTTCTCTGTCCCACAATTATTATAATATATACATATTTTATATTATTTTATAGATATGAAAATAAATTTTGTTTTTATATTAAATCATATTCAATTATTTCGTAATATATATTATATTAAAATATATATTTTATATCATCATTAATATTTTACAAAATTTATAAAAAATAAATTATATTTAATCGGCTTTATATTTATATAAAATCAAACTGTTTGTAATAATGGTCGGACGGTGGGAGTATTAGTTTTTCTCACAACAAAGACGCACCTTACTTTCTTCCTTTCCCTTCCCTTCCCATCCGAGTTATTCTCCCATCCGAAAACTCTCATCAATCTCTCTTACCAGACCACCCCACAATGGCGCTGAGAAAAGCATTAGGGTACTCGGATGGAGACCTGATGAGGTCAGATTGCAAGCCGTGTTCTCGGCTGATGAGACAAACCGCTGGGATTTTCACCGTTGGAGGGGCTTTTGGGTTCTGGGTTCTTTGTCGATTGCATTATGGTATGAAGAATTGCGGGGTTTGGGGGGTTTTGGGATTAGGGGTTCTTTATAAATTGCATTATGGTATGGAAATTTGGGGTTTTGTGGGGGTTTTAGGTTCTGGGTTTTGATGGTTGGTGATTATGGATTGGGTTTGTGTGGGTTATGTGAGGGTTTTGTGCGGTTTTGGTGTGTTTATTGTGGTTGTTTTGTGGCTTTGTGGGTGTTTGTGGTGTGGAATTTTGTGGTTAGAAGTAGTTTCGACTTTCGAGTGTTGTTGGTTGGTTAGGAATCAACACCGTCAAAGACTCAAGCGTAGGGTTTGGTGAAGATTGTTTGTGTATGAAGCATTTCTACTAGTTTCAAGTTTGTTGTCGTAAGGATCAGGATTGGGTATTATATAGTAATATGTCGCACTTAAGCAAGTATCTCTTTCGGGCTTGAAGGGTCGACAATGCTTTGACAAACCTCATACCAAGCACATCGAGTATATGGGTCGGTGGTGTTTGAGCTTGTGAAATCGTCATACTTGTTTTTATGTCATGTTGAGGAAGTACCTACTTATTCCAAAAGATCATGCTTAGTGTAGGTTTCTGCGAAATATCACTGTTGTCTTTACATTGATGAGGAAATATTGAGGCTGTCTGCTGCTCGGTTAGTAGACATTTTTTTAAGTTGCTAGCAATTACAACGAGTTTTCATTAACGAATATGTGCAATGGTATTGATCTGTTTGGTATGATGCGTCTAAGGATTTATGATTCTGTTGCTTTCTCGTTGTGGATAACATCTTATTTTGATATGTACTGTGACATGGACCATGTCTTCCAACTATGCTCTTGGAAGTGCGAGGTGTTACTTCTGATTCGAGCTTCAACTACCTATTACTGTTGGAAACCGTCCGTAATGAAATGGTGTTTGTGTTTGTTGTCTAAACAAAATGCAGTGTTTTAAGCGATGTAGGAAAGCAATTGAGTTGATATCATGGACATGTATGCATACAAACTGACCCTTTTTGAATGGTTCTGTTTATAGCCGGGTATGAGAAAAGAGAATCTCATGCACAATCCTATGCAGTTGGTTTTGGTTGAATGCTATGAGTTATCGTTTTATTTCATTCTTTGGTGCTAATATGTTATAGATTCTGCTTTGTTGGACATACTTTTCAACTTTATATTCCTTTTCTTGGCCTCGCAGGTCCTAGAATAACAGTTCCAAGAAGTCTCCGGTGGGCAGCCTGTGGAGCTTTATCGACCAGCTCGGCAACTGCTCTCCTGGTTCGCCTTTTTAGCCCTGAATGTGAAACCCAGAACATTGCCGCATATGACATTAAAGGATGAGCTGGTATTGAGTTGCCAAATGCAACTGAACCGAAGAATGCAGCATTACAGGCTTTGTAGCTGTAGTTTTTGAGATGCTCACAATACCAGCAATACTGTAGTTCGGTAATATTACCAATTGCATCTCCAGATGTTAAGGGTGATACCTGCTAAATCACTTGCTCTCAAGTCTTCGTGCAATTTGCCAGAGCCTGATGCCAATTGCATCTCCTCTCATTCTCCCTGTGTCTCACGATTGCCGTATTGTAAAGCTTATGTAACTAGTTTGTTAAGTTAATAATGTGGAATCATTATCCTCCCTGGATCTTAAGGTGGAATTATTCTCAATCTTAAGGTGATTGGTCTCTTGGAATGCAGGTAGATGGGTTACCACAGCTCATTCTTGAAAATCGGATGAATGAAAAATGGTACAAAATCGGAGTACAAAAAACTGATCGTCTGGTTGGGTTCGATTGTGACTCGTGCAAATCCATTCATAACAACAATCCATACAATCCTCATGAACAAAGTCGAGACTGTTTCTCAACCCGTGTAATCTTCCTATAACATTTGTTTATTTGAATCGTCTTAAAATATATGTAATATATCTTATTTAATATTTTTTAATAAAAAAATCAAAATAATTATCATCTATTATAATATTTTCACTCTTTTCTCGTATTGTTACGAAAAACCCCACTAACACTCATAAAATATTCTGTTTTCATTAAATTCCACACAAATTCAACACACATAAAATCACGTGTCGGATCAACATGTTATCTATAATATGGAACATAAATTCTGTTTTATTTCCTCTGTTTCGGATTATATGTAACAGTTGACCCGACACGAGATTTTATGTGAGAGTTGAATTTGATTAATATATTATATGTTTTTTATGATGTTGAAAATTGATATGAAATTATATGAGAGAATATGAAAGAATTAATGGGATGTGATATAAATTTAATATGAATTTGATTTCAAACATTAAAATAAAACAAATATTATATATATTTAAAAACAATAAAAAAATATTATATTTAATATAAAACGGAAAGAGTTGCTGCTAAAATTCTAACTATTTGTAACCTCGTCTGTAGAAAATCACGAAAAGGTCATTCGCTTTTGATTTCGAAAAAGCTGGAATTCTCTATGATGCCTAGGCAAGAGGGTGAGATACATTCGTTCGCAGTGCCACTCAGTATTTAGCTGAACAATTATCTATTTCCTCCTCACGAAAATTATATTTTTTATCCGAAATTAATAATAATATTATATCTTTATTAAACTATTTAATATATATTTTAAAAAATTTCGTTGTTTATCTTAACAACGTAACAAAATTATATTATTAGTTCAACATAACTTAAACTGTTATTGATGTTTCACGATAATCTTACGTAAAAATGACATTTGATTATCCCACAAACGATACGTAAAATGAACAATTTTATTGTTTATATTTGCCAAGGTTGTGATTAATACGAAGGGAATAACATTTTGATTCGAATCGAGAATTTATGTGTTAAATTTTTATTAAATAATATAAAAAATATGATTTATTATAATAATTATGAAAGAAATTAATGGATATATTATAACTGATCTGATGTTATTTTTATCAAATTAAAAAACGTTATAATTTTTATGAAACATCCAAATAAAATAAATATCATAATTTTTTTTATGGAACGAACGGAATAACATAGTTTGCTTTGATTCCGTCAAGCGCCTGTCGATCAGTTCAGAATGCAGTTTATGTTTTTTTTTTTTCCTCCTGAAATTAGGATGCAGTATATGTTGTTTGCATGCTTCTCATCCTAGCATGCGCGTCGCTGGCTTTCAATCTAAGCTGTGTGGCATTGCATCACTGTGAAAGTACAACTGAGAATCTGAATGCGTCAACCTTCCAATCTGCTGTATAATATCAATGGGAACACATTAGCTTATGAATAAGGCGGCGAATCTCAATCAGCATCCTCAATCCTTCAACTACAGCTTTTCCTTTGTGCCCTGCCATTCAACTACTATGGAAGTTTGAATACCCCCATTGTTACCTGTTGAATCTGCATCGATATCATTAAACCTTGACAGGTCACTAATTTTGAACACTTCTTATTCATTGTTCCATAATGCCTGAAACAAATTTAATAAGATACCTGCGTAACAATCACTTGGATGAGAAAGTAGTCATGTGAGAAGAGTCCCACATTCATTCACAAGTTCAGCTTCTTTCGGGTTGAGAACGTTTACCTTTTTCAGTGTTTCACAAGCTCATGCACCATCAGTCTTGATCCAAATTCCACATTAGCTCAACTGCTAGCATGCACGCCAGCAGAAACTTTTTTTCTTCAATTCACAATGGCGTGATGTGATCCCCAGATTCACAGGGAAACATTTGTTGAGGTAGAACATATACTGAAGTCCCTCAATCCCTCGTTTGCTCTACATAAGGTCAAATCCGTCACAGAGTATAAACTTCAATCAGGAAGTCCCAATATTTCATACATCACACCAATCGATTCATCCACTCGATCACGATCCAACAGCCTATCGATCACTATCTCGAACGTCCTACCATTCGGTACGCACCCTTTCTTCCTCATCCTTCCGAACTGATCCAATGCCGCATCAACCTTACCTGAATCAAACAACGCCTCGATCAACCAATTCAAGGTATCAACATTCGGAACCAAAGCCAACTTCACCATTTCCTTATACACAAACACAACATCCCTCAACCCTCTCTTCCCTTCCACGACCGCCCTTAACACCGCATTGAACCGATCAAGATCACCACAATGCCGATCCCACCGGCTCGAATCCATTGCATCCATCACCCTCATTGCCTCCCTAACCCTCCCATTCCTCACAAGAACATCAAACAAACCCTCAAAACCCTTTTCATCACACCCATATCTAATCATCTCATCACACAAACCCTCAATCCCTTCCACATTTGGACCGAGACCCATCTTCAATATCATCCCAAAACAGGAACCAGCATCAAATCCATGACGAACCGATTTTAGTGCTCTCATCAAAGGGCCCAAATCACTAGGGTTTTGGGGTTTAGGGTTTGGTTCTGTGGGCGGGTTTTGGTAGGGTTTTGGGTCGACTTGGGTGGGGATTAGGCATGGGAGTGAGGAAAATCGCTTGATTGATGAGACCCATTTGGGGATTTGAGTGGAATTTTTGAAAGGTGGGAGGAGCTTTGGTGCCATTGGAGACTTGCATTTCTGATGGGTGTTTTGGAGATGATTGGCTATGGAGTTCGGTTGAGGGAATTGAGGATTCAATTTGGGAATGATGGACTTTGATTGTGACTATGTTTCTTAGTTATGTGAAAATGGTCTGCCTGTTTACCCTACCAAAGTTAATTGCATAACTAGTGGAAATTTCTACATAGCTGTAACGTTGATTTGTTGTGAAAATGGAGTATGACATTTCTCAAATAAAATCTTTTTGAGTTCCTAATTTATGAACGACTTAAAGGGGCAACAACGCTGTTGTCCTTTTTTTATTGTTTTATAAATTGAACAACAGATTCAATTTAGATATTTTTTTTGTTCCTTAACTTTTACAACATGTACATATTTTGTATTATTTATATATATGAATACAAATCTTTTCATATCAAATCACTTCTGATCGTCCCGCAACATGTATTATATTGAAGTACAAAACTTACATAAATATTGATGTTTCACGATAAATTTATAAAAAAAAACTATATTTAATCGTCGTTGTATGTGTGTCAAACTTTACATCGACACGTGTGTGTAGTCAAAACGTTATAAAGTTTATGGGAAGGATAAAGTATTTATAATATTGTTGAATATAACTTCTATGGGTACGAATAAGATCTTTTATTTTACTCGAATACAGATTAAATTCTTCCATGCTCATTAGTACCTTGAAGGTAAATGAAGTGCAAATGTCCAAAAGTTACCTGGGCTACAGGGCTGTCACGAACACCATGTAACAGCATGTGGAATGAACACTTCCACGGACACCACCAACGGACCTCTCAACACCATATTCGAATTTCGCCCTCCATTCTCCAACCCCTGCTGGACCCCACTACAACAATAGCATTGCCCCAAGCCTCTCCTACGTTTTCACATCATCACACTCCCTTGATCAATTTCCTCTCTAATTCACAATCTACGATGGCATCATCGGATTCAGAGCCACAAACACCAACGTCGTCGTGGAAGGTTATGTCGAAGCTAGGGAGAAGGGTTGATCCGTTGATGGAGGATCTGAGCGAGGTGAGGCAGAGGTTCAGGCGAAACGTGGTGTCCATGGCGGCCGAGTTGAAGGATGTTAGGGGCCGTCTTGTTTTGGCGGAGCAAGCGTATGTTCAAGAAAGCATGACCAGGCAGGTATGATTTGTCAAATTTGAGGTCGTCGTGGTGTTTGAAATTGGGAGGGTTGGCATAGAGGATCTTGAAAAAGGCCAAATAGGGAGTTTTAAGTACTAATATGATCTGTCAACCTAAAAGGCTGAGCTAATGAGTTCTCGGGCTATATGAGTTTGTGTTACATTACTTTTTCTTTTTTCTAAGTTGTTTATGTAACACATATTGCCAAGATTTCGTTGTTGTGAAATTTGTTGTTCGTGCTGTGTAAATTGACGTTTTGGTCATTTTTGGGTATTTGTTTTGGACGTAGGAAGCCGAGGAGAAGGCGAGCACCATGGAGAAGAAAATCGAGAGGTTGCATAGAGACTTGGAAGAGAGAAATGAAGCGATCAAAGCATCAACTTCTGTAGCTGAACAGGTCCTTTTGGTTTCTATTCAAGCTGATCATGTTTTCTTTCGTGGCTTGAGTTTTTGATTTTGATTTTGTGTTACTATAAAATTTTGTTACTGTTTGTTCCTTTGTCACAAAAATTTGATCCTGTAAGCTACTTGTGCGGTTGCATATGGATTGGATCCTGGTGTTTGTATCTATTCCTCAAATTAGGGAACATGTTCTCTTAGAGAAGATTTGATTTCCTTGTTAATTAGGCTCGGTTTGGATATTGGAATCTCTTGCTGGCCTCTTCGTGAAAGTATATTACTCCCTCCGTTGCATAATTTTTACAACACTTATTTTATTTTTTCATTTGAAAATAATTATATTAAAATAACCATAATATCCTATTACATTCCATTACTTCCTCCCTCTTTCTCTTTCATCATTTCACATCAAACTCACCGCTATCATCAAAAATCACAATATATTAATCAATATATATCAAATTCAACACATACATAAAAAATTGATCCGGATCAAACCATTGTAAGAGTTGTGAGACCAGAAGGAATATTTACTTCTAGAGGAGTCACAGACACAATAACATAGGTTCACACAGACAGGGATACAAAGTTTTGTAGTTGAGATTTTGGCCTATTTTTTGCATTTCTATGCTATATATTTTCTTCATATCCTGGATCAACATCATGTTCAGTCTTGAGCTAGCTTCACATGATATGGCGTTCCTGTCTCATCCTTATTGCGAACGTTGATGCATCTAAAAACATAATCCAGGGAGGTGATGTAAGGGATGCCTGGTGACAGGCGCTCTTATTGCTGTATGTTAGGAATAGCTCACGAACTCCAGCAAAACGGTCGAGATCCATCATGTCCATGAGTTGAGCTAATGTTCTTTAAAGACGCTGAAAGGGGCTCGCTTTATGAAGTTCAACCTTGATCATAGTGGCTGAACATTAGATTCAGTTATGACAGAAATGAATTTTTTTGGTTTCTTTTTGAACCTTGCCTTGTTTTCTCTATTCATTTCCTTATGCTTTTTTTGAGTTGAGGCTATCACGTTGCATTATGTAATGGGCTTTCATTGTAGGAAAAGGTGAAAAAACTAATTGATAATTGGTTCACTTCTGCTCTGTTACCTGGTTCATCGCGTTGAATTTTCTTGCTCTTGTTCAAAATTTTGTACTAGCTGATCTGCCATGCTTAGTTGACGAAAATGATATACTCGTGCTGAGTTTTCCACTAATATGAAGCATAGTTAGTAATAACAAAGTTCTTACTCTGCTGTCTAAAGTCTTATGTTGGTTGTTATTTCGTAAACTATGTCTTATATTTCACATTGCGTCAAATAAAAACGTTACTGGCCGCTGGTTATGCTGACTTGTATTTTCTCTGTGATTCAGTGCTTCAAAGAGTTGGATGAACTCAAAAACCAGCTTACAACTACCCAAGCTACCGCAAAAGCAACCGCTGCATCAGCTCGCTCAGCTCACCTCCAATGGCTTGCTTTACTCAAGGAGCTAGACGAGAAGAACCATTGTCTGAAACAGCACGAGGATCGTGTTCATAGACTAGCAGAGCAATTAAATAACCTGCAAAATGAGCTTCAAGCTAGAGAGTCGTTGCAGAACCAGTTGAGAGACGAGGTGACGAGAGTTAAAAATGATATGACTGAAGCTGTGGTGAAAGCTGGAGTAATCAAGGGGATTGAGTTGGAGAAGGTATGTGACGAGGTTTCTATTAAGAGTTTCAAGAAGATGATTAAGCTTTTGGTGGCCAAGGACGAGGAAATCACAAAGTTGAAGGACGATATAAGGGTTCTGTCAGTTGATTGGAGGATCAAGACGAAAGAAATGGAATCACAGGTATATGAATTGGAAAGTTGTTACACTAATCTGAACGTGAATGCGTCACAAACAATTGTTAGTTTGCTCATTCATTTCTACTGGTTTTACAACAGATAGAGAAGCATCGGAGGGCCGATCACGAGCTGAAGAGAAGAATGATGAAGTTGGAGTTTTGTCTCCAGGAAACTCGCTCGCAAACTAGAAAGGTGCTAAGGGTAAATTCTCAATCCCTTGTAGAGGACCTGTCCCATGCAATCGCTTTGTAGTCTCAGATCAGTGCAATGTGCTAGATCTCTGATTCAAACTCCTGGACTTCATAGCAAAAAAAGAATACCTTTGCTTGTGTCTACGTCGGTCCAAAACTCGACCTCTATGTTAGAGGTGGAGGTCCAAGTCCTAGTAAGTGCAATAACTTTTGAGCTTATATATCGAGTCTGTTGACTGTATTGTGCGACGAGATGAGTAGATATCATAGTCGGTTGGCTAGTGTCCGTTATTTTGCTCATAAGCACTTTGTATGTTATGACAGGCGGAAGAGCGTAGAGATAAGGCAATGAAGGAACTGAAGGATGAGCTAACAGCGAAACAAACTGCATTAGTTGAGAGCACCGAGAAGCAAAATTTCTGGGAAAGCCCTAGTTTCAAGATTTTGGTGTCTATGTCGATGTTGGTTTTGTTTATATTCACAAAGCGGTAAAATAACTATTAGCCCATGAGTATATACTGTATAATGTATATGTGCTGTAGATAGTATCCATAGTTCAGTACTGATTTAGCTGGACTTGGCCTGAGGATTATCGGCTGTAAGCTGTATCAAAGCCGTGACTATGTATAAAGCTGTCTCTATGACTCTTAACTTCTTCGGCAGATCCTGCGAGTCAGATCCATCTAATTGCTAATGTAAGATACTAGTACTACTTCGTTGCAATGCAAACATTGCACAGATTTAAAACACATCTTGACTAATTAAGATTGCATCATAGCAACTTATAACAAGCGACATGCCTTCCTCCCCTCAACCGATGAGGAAACATCCGAACAATGTCCATCTGCTCCATTTAACAAAGTTCATAAGAGTCCGGAGCTCTGCTTTATCTATATGTACATAGGCATGACCACGGTTCGGTTTGAAACCGAATCCGAACCATCATATAAGGTTTCGATTCCGATTTTACATTTCGATTCCGATTTCGATTCCGAACCGTGTTATGGGTTTTAGGTTTTGATTCTTTTTATATTTGTTTTAATGGTTTAGTGTTGGGTTTGGGATTTTTTGGATAAATATTGTCGACGAAAAATTTAATTTAGGATCTATGGCTAGACTTTTTGAAATTAGGAAAGTATGCCTGCACCAGGAGAGAGAAATTGAAACACGATGGTCGTGTTTGCCAGAAGAGACACGAAGATCGTGTTCAACTTTTTTTTTCTTTAATGAAAGCCGATGTGTTTTTTCTTTTTTCTTTTTTGTGGGGGGTTTCATTTTTATTTTCTTTCTTTGTCCTTTAGTTTAAATAGACATAATTTTCATACGAATTTAGTTGTATACTATGCTAACAAATATTCAAGGGTTAGTATCATCTTTTGTTTTAATGTATTTTTTGTCATTAATATTTTCATTCTTATTTATTTATTACTCCTCCGATCCAAAATAAATATACCGTTTGACTTTTTTCATTATTTAGAGTATGTTTTAAAGAAATTTCAGTTGTCGTCTTAATGAAATAACAAAATTAAATAATTGACCTAGGATCAAGAAAATTACAACGCAACAAAATTAATGACACAACAACGATATACACTTCGTGGTAAAAAGTGCATGCTGTTGTAAAAAGTATTGGACGAAAGGAGTATGTTAACATAGAGGAATAAAAAACATGAAAATGATGATACTACTCGTTGATTATTTGTCACTCCTAACAAATTGTATGTAAAGCAAATCCTAGAACTTGGATTTAATCCACACGGAGAAGTATAAGATATTCCCTTCGTTTCATATTAATTATAGTATGTTGATAAGACATTGAAATTTATATATGTGTTGAATTTGTGTGAATTTTAATGAGAAATGAATATTTATTTATTTATTTTGAGGTTTATTGTAATAATCGAGAAAAATAAATACACGGAATATTTTTTGATTTACTGTACTAGTCGAAATTGATTTGATTTTTTTTATGTTAAAAAACAAAAAAAACATTTTATTTACTTTGAAATGACAAAAAATATTATAATTAATATAAAATAGAGAAAACAAGAAAACAAAAGAAAATTTCGTGGAAAGGGCCGGCCATCAGTCCCAACAAAAAAAAAGAAGAAGCTTTCATTAAGAAAGAAAAACAAAATTGTTGAACACAATCTTCTTGTCTTAGTTGGCAAACACGACCATCGTGTTTCAATTTCTCTCTCCTGGTGCAACCATACTTTCCTAATTTTAAACAGTCTAGCCATAGATCCCTAATTAATTTTTTTGCTGGCAATATTTGTCCAAAAAATCCTTGGATTTGTATAAGATTTACATATTTATTTATTTATTTTTGTAAAAATATTGACTAAATAAATCTTGGGTTTCGGTTCTTTTGTTTTCCAAAATCGAAACCAACGGTTTAAAACCGAAACCGACAATTCCAAACCGAAACCCATAATTTCAAAACCGTGGTCATGTGCTTGATTAGATATGGAGATGAAGTTATAGTATGGTGTTTGGACCCCAAATCCATTCAAATCATATTTGGTTTCACACAGTTGTCATTACTATCATAACTTCTTGCGCTGCATAGAGAGTAAACATAAGAAAATACGAATAGTGGTAATTAAGCGGAAGATTAAGATCGTCGACACAGGTAAACGAGTCCGACAACATTCTAACTAGAAACTGAAAAATACAAACATGGCATTAAACTTCAACAACACAGGCGAACTACCTAGCAAGCCACAGTTCAGCTACATAGCGTTAGGATAAGACAACGACCGAGATCAGAGACCTCGGATCACAAAGACGACACAACAAGAAACTAACAAATTAACTAACACGACACGTACACCAACTAACTTAACTAAACTAAACTAGCAAGCAACTCCCTTAGGAACTAGACCTGTATAGACAAACAAGCAACGCAATGCATCAACAGCCAACTCTTTTTCATGGTTTCTTAGGAGCAGGAGGAGGAAGGCGGTTGGTGACGCAGTTGAAGCCAGGGAACGAGCAGAAGATCGACGACGACGACCTGCCAGTGCCAGTAGTCGGAACACCAGGAAACCCGCCAAAACCGATCCCACCACCAGGCGCTGAAGGCACGCCCGTGGTGGTCGGGAAAGGATCGAACGATCCTCCCATCCCGGCCCATCCCTCCACGTTCTGAGGATGCTCGACGAGCTTCCTCGCTGCCTCAGCCCCGCCACTTAGGTAAGTGGCGGTAGCTATGAGTAACGCGAGCATCAACATCATGCTAGTGTTTCTTTCCATGTTCTCTCGGACGTCAGATTTGAACTCACAGGAATGACACTCTAGATCTTTCCCTCAGGAAATGAGAATGGTGTTAGCGCCATGCTTGAACTTATAGTGCGAATACTTGGACGTTTTTGATAATGGTGACTTAAATGATAACGTTTTTGTGTGTGATGGAGTTGTTGCTATTTGAGGAAACTAAAGGGTAGGGGTCGCCCTATAACATACTTTTTGGTGGAGTTATTATAAATGTGATAGAAGTGCATATAGTTATTGGGTATATTGGTGAGTTATGTTAAAGTGGGTAGTTGGCTGACTTGTGTTTGATGAGCTGAAGTTGAATTGATTTTGCTTGTTCTTTGTCCATCTATCATCTATGTTTGTGATTTTGTATGTGGCTCATTCATGACTATAGAATGAGGAGATGTTGACTTGGAATTGGATGTAGTTTGAGACAAGGATTGGACCTAGAACTAGCTAGGTTCAACAAAACGACTCATTTATGTGTGCAACAAATCGAATCAAACTGCTAACATATCATAGTCATATCCTCAACAGTCAATTTGAAGTGCATGTTGGGTTGGACGTTACTTAAAACAAGCCAATAACATCACTGTGACTAGATTGCCAATCAAAATGATGCTAAAGTTATGTGTTTATATCTTCGTAAATGTTAAAACCCTGATCATAAACTAAATAAAAGAATTGCTTATCAATAAGGTAACACCTAAGCCTATTTCTCAAACAGATAATAGATCAGGAGAATACATGTAAGTTGATCTGTTCATTTGTCACTTGAATGACTCGATTTATGTTGGCGGGAAACTAACTTCCATTCAATACATTGAATTAATGTACACGGTTAAAGGATTTATGGGATCATCACCAACCAAATTATAAATAGGGTAATGGGGACCATTGCCATTGTTATGCTAATAACCTGTCTGTGTGACATAAATGTATCGCAGACATCGGAATTTCAAACCAGCTGAGCCATTGGGCCACACTTAATAGCCCATAGTTGTTTGATGCAATGAGGCTAATGGGCATTGGGCTAATGAAGATGGGTTTTCAAATGGGCATCTCTGGGCCTAGGCTTGACAAGTCAGCCCTTACATGAACTCAGACTTAGGGAATACTTGGTGTTGTTGTGGGGAGAAATTGTAGCAGTACTTGATGAGTACAAAGTTCCAATCCGAATGGTCGCAAGTGTACGATATCATATCAAGTAATAAAATAATAAGTAGATTATAAACTTCATAGAAATTAATTGTATCATTATATCTTTCCTTATGTTATATGTCGATTTAAACGATTAAAAGTTCTCAAGATTATTTTTTTGTTTAACTAAGATAAAAGAAGACGAAAACAAAAACTAAAAAAAATCAATTAACTATAAGATAACGATAATGATTGAGATTTAGAGATCCGATTTCATGGATTGTTGTGTCAAGAATTTGTTTTTCTTCAAATTTTTAGATCACTTGCTCACTAGGTTGATAGTCAAGATTTTCCTAAGTTAATCAATTGTCTCTCTCTCGAGAAAAAAATAACTTTTTAAATTACAAAGAAGTTATATCTTTATACGTATCAAATTATCAAAGAATCATTGAATATAAGAAATTTTCAATTAGTGACTATGCAAATCATGCATTCAATATCTCTATTACGCATTCAACCTACGATGTTTTGATATTTTGATCTAAACTCTAATCTTTCTCCCGAAACGATTATAGTTCACAAAATCTGTTAATGTAGCGGCCAATTACATGGAGCATTAAGACTAATATCAAACACGTCGATCAATCAAACAATTGCATCTAGCAATAAAAACAAAATACTTAATAAAAACGATTAGATCATCACCTTATACTGAAAATTTATTTCATGATAAACGTTACAAACAATGCAACAAAAATATAAAACATGATCAAAAAATCAAATAAAATAGTAAACTCAATGACTATATGTCGAAATTGTCTTCGTGTTCCTTGTCATCTTCAAATTTGATCTCCACGCTCGACGTGTGTTAATGTGATAAAAAATCTCTAAATTATCTCTCAAATATGAGACAAAAGATCCCTAGGTCATAACATTACAAGAGTATATATAGCAGATAGCGAAAAAAATTTAATTATGGAAACCAAATATTCTTCAAATTCCGTCAGGCTTCCGTTACACCTCTATCGACGGTTCCGCAGAAAAGGTATAACCAACACTGATTGCTCAATGATTCTCAACTATCCTTCGTTACAGGTGTAACGGTTCTTGCTTTAGAGTATAACGG
This sequence comes from Drosera spatulata, assembly GCA_035668315.1. Classification (NCBI taxonomy): domain Eukaryota; kingdom Viridiplantae; phylum Streptophyta; class Magnoliopsida; order Caryophyllales; family Droseraceae; genus Drosera; species Drosera spatulata. The sequence continues at coordinate 20,473 of JAOVYX010016482.1, forward strand.
TTATTGTCTCCTTTATTGCCTTTCCTCCTTACTTCTACTGATTCAAAGCGCTTTTCCTTAACTTCTTTCAAGCTGGAATGCATCCAATCTTCAATATCAAAGAATCTATAATATCCCAAAATTTCGCTATTAGATATACGAAAAGTAAGTACATAAAAAAATCATTATTTAAATATTCATAAAGTACGTATGAATTTTTCGTTGTCACAATATAAGTAACCTATGAATTTTTGTTATTTTAATATATGTATATTATGCATGTACGAATAAATATAACGAACGAGAGACATTATGATCGCACGAATAAATATTATAAACGGATAAACAACGTTATAATATTATAACGTAACGGACGATAATATATCGAACAAATAAATATAACGAATAAATAGCGTTATAATGCGTGAATAGAACTAACGAATAAGTAACGTTAACGTTACGTTATAATGCAACGTTATAACGTTAAGAATATTGCGTATTAGGGGTAACGGTTTTAATCCCAAAAATTTATATTATTAATAAAATACGATATTAATGTTTTTGGGATAATTAAATCGACACGAATTAATTAACGAAAGATCAATATTACGAAAATGAGATAAATAACAGTTTGACCAATGACCGAAAGCATTCATTTTCTTTCCCCGCACGCCAAAACTCTTTCAATGATTACTGACTTATTGACGGTCCTATTTCTATTCCTGCGTAAAAACACTCTTTTCCTCACTTCACTCTCCCTCACCCACTTCCTTTCTTCCTCTTCATCGCACCCTCTTCTTCTTCATTCCCTGAGGGAACCAAAACCAAACCTCTCATTGTCATTGCCATAACCCAAACATCTCTCCATTTTCTCACAGCAGCAAGACGACCCAAACCAAACCCATCGTACCTCGTACGAAAACGGAATCGAACCCTCCCACCTCGATGCAACCACCACCAGCCTCCATAACCACCACCAACGGCATCATGTCGTCGTCAGCTCGTCGCCACTAAACACGCAACCATCACTCTCCCTCATCGACCTCCATCATCATTGCATCGAAGCCGCCAACACCATCGCCATCATTGTCCCACCTCCTCTCTTCACTTTGTCTTCTTCACCAAACCGAGACCGAAACGGGTATCACCACCTTTCCACCATGAACACAACCTCCAAGCCATCGCACCACCAAGCACACCACCACGAGCCACTATGACACCACCATCACAGCTACCACAGCCGACACCTTCTCACGCGCGAACCACCATCACCAAGCTCACACAGCTTCGCCACCATCAACCTCAGGTTTCCGGCGATGTTCTCTGTTTACCAATGGGTTCAGTGAGGTGATGTCAGCTAGACATTGAATGGAGTGAGGCTCGGGTGTCTTGGATTTCGAGCTTTGGATGTAAACGAACTTAAGAACACCTTAACAAACTTTTTCGGGCAAATTCCGGACAACTTTCGACCAAATCCCGACGTCCAGTGGTGACAAAGTGTGGCAGAGCAAGACGAAGTACTTTGATGACATCGGGTGTCATATGTATCGAAGTTGAACGTAAACATGTCCCAAAACATGCACGGAAGCAAAGTACGTGTATGAACGAATAAAAGAGGTGTGTCGGACGAGTGAGGTTACCTCGAACGTGTTTGGTTTCCTTGAAGTGGTTATCGTCCCTCGGCTCCCCGCTGCTGTTTTCCCGCCTCCCCGCTGTGAATTCTGCCTGAAGACGACGATGGCAGTGACGATGCGGATGATGACAGTGAGGAGGTGGTGTCGAGGCAACAAAGACGATGATGATTAAACGATGAAGATGACGATGATGCTTGATGGTGATGATGTGCGATGATGATGGTGGCCGGAGAGGCGGCTGTGTTTGCTGGCTACGAGGCGGCTGGTGGCAGGTGAGATGGTGGCAGTGGGAGTGGGAGAAGTGGAAGGAATGAGTGCAGGAGAAAGGGAGGAAGAAAAAGAGAGGGAGTGGAGAGTTAGGTAGGTGTGGGATTATCCCACGATACGTCTCGTTCAGTCCATTATTCACCCAAATTTCGAAATATTAATCCATGAAAAATCTATTTGCATCGATAGATTTATCCCGTATATGAAAATATGACCGAGTCATAATTCATTGTTTATGGAATTAAATCGATAGTCTTTATGCGCAACGTTTATAACGTTATAACATTGTAACGTTATTCGCTCGTAACGTTTATTGGCGCGTTCAACAAATCATCGTAAATATTCCATCGTCATATTTGATTTAATTGATCAAGTATTTTCTTAGATTTAAATATATAACCTTTAAGCACGATTTATTTTAAATTCGTAACGTTATATATTCGTTTCTAAATTTCGAATTTCTCGGGTTTTACTGTATCAGATATGAGACAAATTCAAAGATTTCGTTTAGTATACGTTAATATACGCACAAAAGGGTTTAGAGAATCTATTATATATATAAATAAACAAAATATTTTGATGGTATACAATATGTGAGACACTATCAATTTTTCAAATGTTAAAGTTTTAACTTTTATTTTATTTTTTATGGAAAAAATACTATAAAAAAAAAGCACTTTTGCGAGGAAATATTTAGCGACAGAAAAAATCAGTCGCATAATCAAAATAAATGCGACGGATCCGTCGCAAAAAATAAAATTAAAAAAAGCAAAGAAAAAAAAGTTTTTGCGACGGAAAGTCAACATCCGTCGTAAATTTTTTTACAAATTACGACGGATTCCGTCGAAGAAATAAATATAGATAAAATTTCTTAAAATTGAAATAATTATGATTATCTTTTGCGACGGAATCCGTTAAAAAATTATAAATAATTACGACGAAATCCGTCGTAGAATTATAAATATTATTTATAATTATAAATAATTATGATGGAATCCGTCGCAGATTTATAAATATTTGTATAATTATAAATAATTATGATTTTTTGCGAAGGATTCCGTCGTAAAAATATAAATATTATTTTGATATAGAGCTTTTCACATATAGAATAGCAATAATCATGTTACAATTATAAGTTCGAAATCGTTACAATCAATTAAGATAATTACAAGTTCAACGTATTGTTTCGTATTTTGACGTTACAATTAAAACTATTATGCTTATATGTTTTATATATTGTGTAATTATCAGAATAAGGTGTTGTACTTAAAAATATATGTACAATCAATTGATTATTGATAGAAAATCTTACTTTGTCTATTACGATTGGTTAAGATTGCAACATATTGAGATAAAACTAAAGTTAAGGAATTAAAAATTTTTTAAGATGTCATATGCGACGGATTCCATCGCATATTGTTATATTTGCGATGGAATCCGTCGCATATTCTTATATTACGACGGAATCTGTCGCATCTGTTAAGAAAACAGATGTTCTCATTACTTCGGGAAAAGGAGAGTGTATATTTTTGAAGGTATTTTTTGCGACGGATTCCGTCGCAAAAACGTTATATTTGCGACGTATACGTCGCTGTAAAGGAGTGTTCAACACTTTGGGAAAATCAGTTTTTTAGATAAATGTATTTTGACTTTGCGACAGATCCATCGCAAATTTAGATTAAATTTTGAATTCTATTTTGCAACGGAATCCGTCGCAAAAAGAAATCTATATATGCTTCCTTCCCCTTCTTTTTTCCCTTCTCTTCAACTCCTTCGAATTTGCCTCGCCGCTGCCTAGCCGCCTCGCCACCGTCGCCCCGCCTCGCCACCGGTTCGCCACAACCTAGCCGCCTCACCACCGCCTCGCCAAAGTCGCCCCACCTGTAGAGCGTCGTAGCCGTCTCTCGCCAGTCTCGCTGCCCATAGCCGCCCCTCGTCCTCGCCCGTGTAGTACAGGTACTTTATTCGTTCGATTTTCATGTCCTGCGAATTTTGCATCGTTCGATTTCTTGATTTGCATGACCTTTTTCATCACGGCGAGGCTTATGTTATCTTTTGATTTCTCGTGGGTTTAGGATTTAGGTTATGGTATCTGTTGAATGTGGAATCGGGCTATCTTTGTAAGTGTTTAGGTGATTGTTCGTTGGGATTCGGTTTGCTGCAAGGTCGTGTAGAGTATGTACTGATTTGTATG